>VZTE01001746.1:111451-147824 GCA_013397775.1 Eulacestoma nigropectus
GTCCCTGAGAGGGCTGCGATGGACAGGGGGATCCTGGTATCCTCACTCCTGTCCCTGAGGGGGCTGCGATGGACAGGGGGGCCCCGGTATCCTCACTCCTGTCCCTGAGAGGGCTGCGATGGGCAAGGGGTCCCGGTATCCTCACCCCGGTCCCTGAGGGGGCTGCGATGGACAGGGGGGTCCCGATATCCTCACCCTGGTCCCTGAGGGGGCTGGAGTGCCCTGGCATATTCCCCCCGATCGCTGAAGGGGTTTCGGCATCGCCCCCCGGGCCCCTCAGCCTCACAGGTGGCTTTTATTAAGGTATGTCAGTGGGGCACCCTCCGTGTGCCTCGTGGCTGGTGGTGGTTTGTGGAATCCCATCCCACTGGGAGCCGTGACAGTGGGTATGGCTACCCTGGTGAAAGTTGGCATTAATGGTCCCATAACGTAGCTTTTCCTTGGATTAGGCAGCAATAGTAACTCCATAATGAAAGCAGCCTGTAACACCTCTTCATACATGAATGCACATGCCCAAACACCAAAAACCGAGTCTAATTAGTACATCTTAAACATTCTAACATCTCCAGATGCAGAAGTGTTTGGCGTTTGACGGTCTGAAATAAAGGGTCAAGTGCTATTAAACTCATTTACTTTGCAGTTTCAGCCTGGTGCTACCGAATTCATGGGAAAGAGGTAATTGGGATCAAGAATTGTCTTGGGCATCGAATGACACCATTACATACGATAACCAGAAGCCGTTCTAAATGTTAAACAGATCAAACTCTTTGTCAAGAGTGGGTATCAACCCATAGATTCGCTTTAAGCACATGGCTGATACTGCTTTGATCTGCCCCTCAGGCTGACAGCACTTTATCCCTGTAAATTTAAGCACTGGAGAAGCCACATGGTCGCTCTTTAGGTTATTCCTCAGTTAAAATAATGATCAGGGAGGCTCCTGTAGCTGGGCTTGACTGCAATGGAGAAGTCAGGCTCTCTAATGGGGCATTTTGCCTCCTGGTGGACAGGCGAGGATGGAGGACAGGGACAGAGGACAAGCTCCCTAAACTGGACTAAACTGAGTTTACAGAGTGGGCTGCACAGCAAGCCAGGGTCTTGAACATGCAATTATAGGGCTGCTTCAAGGCTCCTACCTCATGTTCAGATATGTCTGTATTGATAGAGAGGATTGATAGAAGACTAAAGCTCCCAGAATGTTGTAGCACTTCCGTCACCTGATTCTGGTGTTTCATTCTGGATTTTGATCCAGTCATGCAGGGATTACTATCAAGAAATGATTATTTAAACCAGGTTCCAAAGTAGACTTTTGTGTAATTTTCATATACCCTGTAGGTCTTCCAAGTATTTGAACAGCAAACACTTTTAAAAAACATTTACCACAAGTAAACAATGGAGTTGCTATCTACAGTTCACTAAAAGCCCGACATATCAGTTATTAGCTACAACAACCACAGGTTGTGATAGTTCTCCAGCCTCTAGAAAGGTGTGATTTGCATGTGCAGTGTTTTTTTAGCAGCAGTATTTAAATGTGGAGGAGGAAGCTATAAGGCAGATGTATTGGGATTGAACAGAGCAATTAGAGGGCAGGCTGTGGTCACAGCATCAGGGTTGGTACGAAAAACACACTGGAAGCCTGTGGCCTTATTCTTTCCTGTGCTGGCAGCACTGTGGTCAGCACCTGCTGCTTCAGCCCAGAGTAGCATTTAAAAGAAGTGGAGCTGTACATAGGCTGGTTTTGTACACATTTCCAAAACTGACTATTTAATACACTGCAAACATTTCCCTGGCTAACACAACTTATTATTACTACATGTTAGGGCTTTTATTGCATAATCTTGGCATCAGCTGCAGAAGACAACAGAGTGCTCCCAAAATGTGTCTTACACAGAAAAACAGCAACAAAATATATAGAAGAGGCAATTCCAGCGAAACATCTGTGATGACATATTCAGCCCGTTATTTTGTCAACAGTGCAAGTATTTGGTGGCATAATAAAAGGATACACTTTGCTTAGCAAAAACATTAAGGGATAAGAGCCAAGTTAGATAGGGTGCAATTAAAGGTTTGCTTAACCCACGGGATTCCACTTACAGAAAAATAAAAATAGAGGCGTTTTGATCCCTCCTTCTAAGTTCTAGTTGTAGATTCTTGTTTGAGGGTTGAAAAAAAACCACTTTTTTTTTTTAAATTTATGTTTCATTCTCAAAAAGTTTTGTAAGTTAATCATAATAGCAACAGAATTCTGAATTGCAAAGGGGAAAAACCAAGCCCACCTGGGATAAGAGATAACAGGAATTAATCATGTGCAAACTGCTTTGAGGGAAAAGTGCACAATCCAGTTTAAAGCCTCATTTTAAATTACTCCTGTGCACTAATTTTCTGCTTCATTTTGTTAACATAATTGACGCTAGACTTCAACACATCTTGGAAATACGCTGCAAGGAGCATATTTCCTTCTGATGTGTTTCTCCAAATAAATAGCAAAGAAATGATAATTTATTACAGTGTATTTTTCACATGAAAGTTGACCTCCTCTCTTTCAAGATTTCTTACAGGCTGTCCCATGAAATGGAGACTAATAGAGGGCAGGGTACCTTGCAGCTGTTCCAATGACAAATACCATAGATAAAGTCACAGTTCAGTTTTCCTGCAGGTAGGCAATCCAAAGATTATGCCACTTCCAGTACAAAATACAAAGAAAGAAACATCATTAGATAAACCTCATTTCCTGGCAGAAATTGCCATAAGTTTCTCAGTTGGAAGTCCTGCCTAACCCAAGGGAATCGCTGAACAGGCACCTGATTTACATTGGTGTAAATGAGTGCAGAATGCCTGTTGTAGATGTGTTTGTCTTTTGCCTTCTCCTTTCCCTGTCATATTATTCTTCAAAGAATATAGGAGAAATTATGAAAGGGGATTCATCAAATTCCTTTAGATTCAGGTTTAAAAGCAGTCTAACAAAATGGCACTGTGCACTCCTCCCTCGTTAGTCCTTTGTGTCCCTTTCCTGCAAGGCTGCTTCAAAGCAACACAAGAAAGAAAGCCTGAAAATATTTAAATTGAGTTTGTCATTAATTTGTTTTTATTTCTCAGATCCTCACATCTGGTTAACATAGTCCTCCCTTCAGCTGGTAATGGACTTGAGACAGTTCTGGACTTTGTGAACCTTGAAACTGAAGGTAACCTGTCACTGGCACCTGTGGATTCTCTCTCTATTTGTGCCCTTAATGTTCTCTGTTGCTATTCATAGTCCTTTTTTGATTTTATTTTATTTTCAGTCATGTGATGCAATGTTCTAAGTTCAGTACAGAAGAGTCTGTTGGGCTGTGCCAAAGCCAAAAGACAACCTACAGCAATTCTGATCGTGGAAAGACATAGCAACCTTTGGGATTATTGCTTAGCAACTGCAAACACACAGAGGAGTAAAACTCACAGCCCAGCTCCACAGCAGGTCTGAGGAATCCCTACTTCACTTCAAGATTTTTAATGGTTGAGAACAGATGGGCATATATTAAATCCCTGTTGATTTGCAAAGCCACTTTGAATGCGGGAGGAATAAGATCTATTTTAATACCTGCTCCAAAGGTAAGAAAAACAGTTCTTCAAAGCTGCAGAAAGCAAAGGAGAAAATGTTTTTAAATTTTAATTGTATTGAAAAGATCGTGTATGAAAAGGGTATTGGGCTTTTTGTGATTGATGAGATAAATATGCTCTATGAAACGTGTTAGGGGAAGGCAAAATTATTTCTGAGCTATAGAATGTCAAAGAGATTGGACTTTGTTTTTGAAAGGACTTTTGTAACTCAAACATCTCAAAAATATTTACCTAAACGAACTTTAGTCCTTCCTGACTTTATCCCCCCCATCAAAATTCTCTAACAGACTAACAATGAAACCGTAAGAATATTATTTATGAGCAGATTTGGGTTTTGTACGGAAAACACAGAGATAATCTTTTTGTACCTGCAGGGATTCCAGCAAGAATATTTTCCTCACAGAAAAGGAGCCAGGGAAGCGGCATCCTACTAAATAATGGAAAGCTTATCTTGCCTTCAGCTTGAACAAAGGCTTACAGGAAACTTTATATCACACTTCAAATTTCCTGGGTGTTTCTAGGGCTTGCCTTTGTGCTCCATGCTTACTGTTATTTGGGCTCCATTTGGGAATGCCATAGGCCCTGAGAGCTCTCTATATTATTGTAAAATCATAGACTCATAGAATCATTATGTTTGGAAAAGACCTCCAAGACCATCGAGTCCAACCTTTGACCAAACACTGCACTGTCAACCTGACCAGAGCACTCAGTGCCACGTCCAGTTGTCTCTTGAACGTTTCCAGGGATGGTGACTCCACTCCTTCCAATGCCTGACCACCCTTTCAGTGGAGAAATTCTTCCTTATGGGCCAAATTCTCAACTAATGTAAATCAGCACTGAAGGTTATGAGCCAATGGAGTCTTATCCAAATTGGAGCTGTGTCTCTGTAATCCTCAACAAATTCCAAGTTTCATGTCCTGATTTTAGCATTCCTTTGTTGTTTATTTTTTGTATTTTCTTCCACACCCTCTTAGTCTTCATCATCTGTACTGCATTAAAGCACTAGGCACAGTTCTCCATGCTCTGCTTCCATTCCTGGAGTTACGTGGATGCCATGGAATTGAGACTGAACAGTCACACTGGTTGTTTAATGTTTTGTTTTGTTCAGCGATCCTTTATAAACATTTACTAATCCTCAAAACCATCCTAACAAAAGGTTGAGAGCAGTGTAGAAAATAAATTCATCATCTTTCAGAACCAGCCACCTCATAAAGCAGAGTGCCGTTGTCAATTTAACATTGCACAGAAACTGCAGAGGGTTTCATAAAGAATGTTTAAAAAATAATATAAGTATTTAAAACTGCAAGAACAGTTTATTTTGGCACAACAAAACCAGCTGATTTGGGATGTAACCAGAACATTTGTTTAACACCCTGCTTTGAACCAAGGAGTCTGGTTTTATAGATTATTGAAAGGAACTCACCTAAACAAGGAACAATTCGACAGGGTGGACAGGTTTCCCTTTCTAACATTATAAATCCAGACTCCTTTCCAGCTCATGTCCTTTGGTGGCAAAACCAACTACCAACCTAAAAGCTTCTGTGTGGGTCAGGTTGGCAGCTTGAGCCAGAAATCCATCCCATTCCCAGCAGATAATCACCTTTGGAAAAAATTTACTAGAAGATGCCAACAAGCCCATTGAGAAAACAAACCTACAAATTTAATGCTGTGAAGTATCCCACCTACCCAGGCAGTATTTGTACTCCAACAGCGCTAACGAACCAGAAGGTCAACATATTCATAATCACATTTGTGTGCCAGGAGGGCTGTAGATCCCATTTATGCATTTCCTGGAAGGCTGAACTCGCTTCAGAACAGCTACAAGTACTTAAACAGGAAGAGCAATACATATCAAAAGCAGTGCTATTGCTATGGATACTGAAAGGCCTCAGTGAAAAGCACTTTTAAATAAGAACTTGAAAAGGGTAGTGTGGCAACAAGTTCAGCATGGAGTTTCATCTCTAATTTGGAAAGGTGTTAGATTATTTTTTAGTATCACCCTTCCCTTGCTGTTGTTTACCACTGAGCTGGGGGATTTGCAGCATGCTGCTGCTTTTTCATGCTTTGAATCAAGTAGTAGGCAGTCTTCTGCTCCATTCTGTGTGTGTAAATCCCATTCCAGGTGCAGACAGTTATGCATGGAGGCATACAGGAACATTTTTCAAATCAATTGTGCCTTGTGAGCAGCTCAATTTCGTCCTGATATTTCACAGAATGAACGTTTTGAGCAGTGAAGTTCTTGAAATTGTAAAGGGATTATTCTGTTACAGAATAATCTACAACATAAAGTGCTTGGGAACAACTTAATCACAGAGTTCATGGTATAGGTTTCTCCTTTCTGTAGAAGCTCTGCTGACCCATGCACCTGTGTCCTTGTTACCTTAACAAAATGTCCAGGGGGAAAATAGTTGCCAAAGTTGAAGTTAAGTAGTTTGTGGGACAAGCTTCCTCACTGTTCTTTACAGCCTTAGAAAAGCTGAAGCAGAGGAGGCATGTAGAGCAATCTTGCTCCTGGGTATCTGGCATTTTCCTTTACTTGCTTCCTTTGTCTCATATCCACTGGATTTCCTGGAGGCATGGAATGGACCTAAACAGAAATAATATACTGGGGATAAGAGGATTCCACTGGTTGGAACTGGGGGACAAGTTCCAAACACTGTTCACAGCTTGGTTTCTGAGTCTCTAAGTGACCTGGAATTAATCATTCCCCTTTTGTGTCTCAGTTTCTTCTGCCCTAAGAAAGGAACACACTAATTTAGTTGCTCTGTCTCCAAGGGCTGTTGTGATACATAATTAATCTTTATAAATCATTTACTGATCTTTGAAGTAAAGAGTCTGTATTTATTTAAGAGTACAAAGCAGCAGTAACAGAATAAAAAAGGAACATAGAAAAAATATTAGTTAACGCCTAACAATAGAATCTATTCCTGTGTCACCTGTTAGGGCACTGCTGCATCTTTTGGCATTATGTAACAGCTGCTTTTTTTTCTGTGTCACAGTGATTGACTGCTCAGCCAGAAGAAAATCTGCAAATCTACAAGATCCTGAACTTGGACATAAGGATAGGACTGCAACAGAGATGGAAAGCAATCAGGGGGATGATGAACTGCCATGTCCTAGTAATTACACTTCGTGGAAAGAGTGTTTTCATGAAAAGGTACAACAAAGGTGTCTGAGTCTGCAGGAGACAAAGGTAAGGATGGTTCAAGCACAAAAAGCAGAAGAAGAAAAGGTGAGGAGGAGAGAACCCGGTGACTGGCTGGCCAGAGAGTGGTACAATGAAGAGAAGGAGACACGAGACACTCGCATCTATTTGCTCGACAATCTCCTCCCTACATTAGTCCCAGGAGTAGAAAATCTGTTAATGGAAGTGGAAAGAAAGCATGTGCTTGTATCAGACCAAGAACCAACCAGATTTAACCCCATTAATTATCTTGGAGAATATCTGATGAGACATAACCCTCGGTATAGTGTTCCTACAAAACCAAGCCCGTACCTGAGAGAAATGAAGGTGGTCTCGGAGGAGCTCAAATCTTTGAGGCAAGGTACAACATCACAGAGGTGAGAGCACTGACAGTGTGGCTGGTCACAAGGCCAGAGCTGGTGTCTTGGTCTCTGTTTCACAAAAGGAATGGTGTCACTGCAGCCTGGCTGGCAGAATCTTGAGCAAAACACACCTTGTGGAGTGCAGTGCCAGGGATGATATTTGTCTCATAAAAACTTGAGAAGCAGGACAAATGCCAGAACATGGCACACAAAATGAAACACTAGTTATTCCTGTTTAAGGCAATATTCTGCCCTTCACAAGGATGTAATTCGTCCTTAGACTCTATCTTAATTACACATGTGCAATGCAAACTGCTTCCAAACCGGTCTAGCTTAGTGACAGCAGCTCTTTGGGAAAGGTGTTGGTATCAAAGGTCTAGAGACTCTTCAGATAATTTCTTCTCTAGTCTTCCAAACTTAATAAAAACATCACCTTTTTTCCTCCTTCAGGATGATTTCTCTTGATCAAGGCAACAACACTGTCCTGGCACATTGTAGAAATTCCTTCTCCTGGGATTTTTATTTAGGCTTTCCTTTTATATTCTGTTTTTCCTTTTAAAGTAGAAACTGTTTTGTACTTTGTTCTGTTGCTTAATTCTAGGCTGATTGCTTTAGTATAATACTTAATGAATATTGGAAGAGGGTTCCATGGCACCTTACGAAATGCTAAGGTTAGAATGTGAGAGCATTAGGTGAACAATAATGCTTTATTTTCATTGCTCTATTCAGGAAAATACAGATGTGAACTTTTCAGTTCATAGATGATCCAGAAGTGATTGTGATTAATGTCAAAATTACTCATTCACTACTAGATCACTTTATTCTGTGTCTGTGTTTGTAGAATAATGACTTCTGTTTGAATGACTGTCTCTTTATTTGCATAAATAGTGCATACAGCTTGAAAATTGGTTTCAGTGTCAGGAATTAGGGAAGTAAAATGTTGACATGTCTTATGCATAAACCCTAAATGAAGATAATTGAAGTTCCCAGTATTATAATGCTTAAAAGGATATGTTAAATCTCTCTATCTGAGCTTCTGTCTCCACATTTCCATTAAACATACTGCTGCAGTTTGTGGGAACGTGCCTGGTGTGAATACAACAAAGCAGTGTGAGAAGTGAATTTCATACAGTCACTGGTAAAAGAATTTCAGTTTTATTTTCTATTTTTTAAATGTTGGTCCACAGAAACAAGTGAGCTGAGGAAATGTGTCTTTCAGTGAGTTTTTACTCAAGCACAGGCTGTTTGGGGGAGATGTTTAGGATGTCAGCCGTGTCACACCTTTGCTTTGGGAACAGTTTTACCATTCATATTGCTTCACAGAGGGACACCTGGATACAGGACCATATCTCAATTTTATTTTGAAAAAGAAATTGAATTAAAAGACATAAAATTTCCTGGGGTTTTGGATTGAGCTTTTGTGTGATTCTATTTATTATCCTCTCCTAAAATACTCTTGACTTTCATTGTAAATCAGAGCTTATTTCTGGAGAGGACAGATTTTCCTGTTGAATGCAAAGTGTTGGCTATCCCTGACCGGTTATCTTGACCTTGGCTGTTAAGCCCATCTTTACATTTGGAGACCGGTTCTCAATTTGTAGCTCTCAGAGCTGATGCAAAGGAAGTGACTATCAAGACTTACAGAAATAAATATCTCCATAGACAGCATTGCCACGGGAGTTCTGTAATCACGGCTGTAGCAGGTTTTGCATATCCACTGGTAGTAGTATCATGGGATTTGCATTCAAAGCAGCTCAGGATTTACATATTTGTGATGGCTGTATTGTGGGATTTGCATGGGGTTCTTAAATCACAGCAACACAGGATTTTACCAGCACCACACGGCAGTGAGACTCATGTAAGTCACTGGATTTCAAACAGGAAAGAAGTGCTACAAGTGCAATGCCAGTCTGTGCTCAACATCTCTCACATAAGCACCAGAAACGTGAGGAATGAAACTCGGGCCCAAATGAAGGTCCTGGGAGCCTTGGCATTACCTTCAGGAAAGGCAGGATTCACCACAGGTTCCCATCTAACACTTACCCATCCTCAGTGAGCTCTCTTGGACTTCCTCCAGTTTCTCCTTAACTGCCACCTGACTGGGAGTCAAGGCAGGAAGGATAACAGATGGGAGAAATTCCTTATGCACATGGACTGATACCTGAAACTGAGCCTTTGTCCAGGAATGGGAGTCCTTCAGGCTGAGTCACCCATCCCTGTGTGGGAGGCAGGCAGCTCTCTTCCTGAGGAAACATGTTTGGTTCTGCAGGGAGAAGTCACCTCGCTGCCATCTCGTCTTTTCTGGAAATGTCTGATCCGAAATGAGCTCACTTTTTTTTTCAATGGGTGCCTGGTGCTGTTATTCTTGTTTTGCCATTATTGTCTGAGGGGGAAACGTTTTGTCCCACCCTGGGGACACCAGGCAGAGAATGCAGCTGTCCAGTTTTAGGACCCTAGAAATTACTGCAAAATTGCAGCCCAGTGCAGGTGCAGCACAGAATGTAACTTGTGCTGGACACTGCCCAAATTAATCACCAGAGCACCTTGGCAGCTCTGAGCACAGCCCAGGCTCTGCTCCCAGCTTGCAGATGGCTCCAGAGCAGGAGCTACCTCTACAAATGGTCTGGTTTTCTCTTTCTGCCTGCAGCACCTATTGGAGAAAAATCTATTTGTCCACTTAGGTTGGTACCTGCTGCATTCCTTCTCTTCTCTGGCTCTGGGAAGGAGTCAGAAGATGGGAAAATATTTTACCCTTTCCCTGCTATCAAAGTGCCCGAGGCTGAGCTGCCTCAGCAGCACTTGGGCAATGCCCACCATCGATTAAAGAACCAAATTATTCATTAAGAAACCTCTGTGATAAATGGCCATGAAGAACAAGGACCTTGTGATAAAACTGACTGTGATCAAAGTATATTGCTGTGACATGTAAAACAGGTCTTTCTGTTCATTAAAGAAAATATTGATGGGTTATAATTTGTAGGATGACCCCAGGGGAGCAGAAGAGAGAAGGGACAGGATCAGCCCATTTTACAGCATGTGAAACAAAGGGGGAAGAAGGGAGCAGCAATTGCTAGCTAAAATAGAGTTTTTGGAGTTCTCAGGTACAAAGGAGGAGCAATTCCCCTTTCTCTGAGTAGCTATAGAGGGTGTGAAGGCCACGACGATGAGCAGCTACCTCAGTGCAGAGAGATTCCAGCAGCCTCCGTGAACAGGAGCTGTTGTCTCCATATGAACTGATCATTTGGCTTTAAGCATTTTGACCTTCCTAAAGGTTTTTTTTCCACTATTTCATAAATTAACAAAGTCAAAAATCAAAGCAGATGAGTTCAGGATCAATTTTATTCAGTTCTTTTGTTGTGTGAAATGGAGGATTGGGAAAAACATGGCGGGGTGATTAGAGAAGCAAAGAAAACAAAAGGAGGAAGAAAGGGAGCTACGGTCCAAACCTGCAAACTCTATGTGTTCAAAATGATGGAGAGGCTGAGGTATTATCCCTGTCCTAAGGCATTGAGGGCTCTATTGTGCGAGGCTGCTTCAGAAATTGCATTGAACATTGTTCTTTGGCAGTGAAGTGCTTGTGTGAAAAGGTACTTGGGTTTGGAGACAATGAAGACTGATGCAATTTTGTTGGTAAATCAACTGTAGCAAAATTATGCACCTGTCTCCCTGCTAGAATTGAAGGAAATTGAAGGACATCTACACAATAAATGATGAATGTCATTATAAAAGTGAAGGTAAAATGTATCGCTGTTGAAATTACACAAAACTGAGAGCTGCACAGATGATTTTCCATTAAATGTCTTCCACATAGACAGGAATTTCAGCAAAAATTTACTTCCTTTTGTTTCGTTCTTTAGGGTAGGCTTAATCAATCTTAAGTGTGCTTATGATGGTATCTTTGTAATCCATGTTCCCATGTCTTGCAGGCTGGTCAAGATGAAGGCTGAGGCAAAGAGCAAACGTGAGGCAAGAGAGGAGATGGAGAGAAAGAAGGCTGAGGAGACAGTGAGAAGAAAGACGGCGTTGGCAGCTCTGTTCAAGGAGTGGACAGTGGATGGCAGTCACAAAATCCAAGCAGCACTGGTAACTAGGGGAGATCCTGCTCTGGTTGTTCCAGACAGGAGGAAAAGGATATTTGTGCTAGTGCCATGTGCCCTGTCATGGCAGCATGGGGCACAAGGATGGGTGATGGCTCTGCCACCACAGGATCAGGGGACAGGGCATTGTCCACAAATCTTACCTATGTGTATGGCCCATATGTCTCATTATTCCAGGTGATTTATTTTAGTGATTGTCCACCGTTGGCTGCATGACACAGGTCTCTGATTATGACCTTGATTTTTAGGTTCAGAGTGTCCTGAGGTCTTTTCCAGATGTCACTGTTTCTATTCCTGAAGATATGAGAAAAGGCAAGTTTTCAATGTGTCTTCCTTAGCTTTATTGCTCTGATCTGAATTCTGATGTGACCTGTGAGCAAATAGCAAATGGATTTGATAATGGAGGAAGAATCTCTAAGGGTAGTTACATCAAGGTGTGAACCACAAATCTTCAGATAGATTGGAAAGAGACTGAACCACCATCATTAATGTGATCGTGAAAAGTATAGAAAAAAGTTTTAAAAATCTTTCAGGGAGATAGAAAGACCAGATTCCGGCCCTTTCCACTTTCATCCTTTATTAGCCAGACATTGCCATGTTCTTACTGCTATTTTTAAGAGTCACTGCACCAAACTCCTCTTTCACCTGCCCTATCAGACAGTGTTTGTCTCATGGGAGGTCTTGGAAATACTGGCATGCTGGGAGGTATGGAACAAAGGTGGGATCAACAAAATTAAAGTCTGACAGTGTTGTTACCTGTTATGGTTTCAGGGGAAATGCTGAGGTTTACCTAATGCTCCACCCAATAGCCCATCTCATTGAGCCCTTCCCTTGGCCAGTCCCAGGCATCCAGTGACACACAGCCCAGGGCCTCACTACCAGAGCACTCAGCTCAGAAAGATTTCCATAATTCCTGTCCACTTTATATAGCTCACACTTGACCTCCCCAGATGATGATAATTGAATAGAGCCAGGAACACTGAAGTGGCAACACGAGCCTGCTGCCAGCCCTTTACATCGAGAGCCTGTAATGATCATCAGTGATAACAAATGTGCCTTTGCTGATTTGGGATGATAAACCGGGCACTCCAGAGAGTGTTTCTGTTGCTGCTGGAGTCACCTCTGCCTGGAACTCGCCCTTGCTCAGCCCTGTCTGTATTACAGAATTGTTCCTCTGAGTAATCATCCAATATTGGTAAGACATTGTGTGACTGCCAAACACAGCCCCTGTGCTCCTGCTGTGGAGCTGTGGTTCCCCAGTGCAAACAGGCCATGGCACATGAGACTGTGAAGGAATTTCCTGCCCAGATATTTGCTCTCCAGATGCTGGGGGTGCTCTTGTACTATTTCAGTAATAGGCTCCATTTCTTAATTTATTTAATTTAATAGCATTCAATATACATTAACAGAACATTACACTCTGTTTTATAATTTAATAAAGCTAATGTACAGTTTAGGAACATCTTAACCAACAAGAGATAAATGCATTCTGTGATGAATTTTCTCATTACTCCTGATATATTTAGAAGAAAGAACAGAAAAATAATGCCAACAGAAATGGCATGTCTGTGCTCAAAGAACTCATTCAGAAACCTACATAGATATTTGATGTCTCTTCTCAGTTCCATTATAGCAGCCCAGAAGCTGACCAAAACACACTTTTGAATATCATCATCAGTAAAAATATTCCCATATTCTTGAGAAAATTACTATGATTTTCAGATTCTACTCTTGCAAAGGAGAATCCATGTCTCCAGAGTTCTAAGGCAGTTTTATCTGTTTGTTAAATCAAAAATCATTTCCTCCCTCACATAATTAGTTGTAAGTACTGTTAAAATCATCGCAATTTGCACCAACTTATGTCAAGAATAAATATGACTCTACAGTTCTGAATAGCTAAATGCAGATTCTCAGCAAGAGAAATGCAAGCAGATTTAGATGGTCTCTGTACAGTCAGATTCTTCAGCTGCTGTGGGATAACCTCAAATAAATGTCATCCAACATGAGAAGAAAGTTAATGTAACAGCACAATGTGCAACAATACGTGTACATTATGCAAAATCACAACTGTTGGTTTCTAAACCAATATCCCTTCCTTTTTTTACCAGCAACCCATGACAGGAAGCTGAAAATGTTAAACACTTTGGAAAAAACAGTAATCCTAGATGAGTTCACAAAGGTGAGAAATGAAATAAGAGCATCTGGTTCAGAATGTGGTGTTTATCACAAAGTATCAGCGTTTCCCTGGGGACAGCCCAGAGGAGTACGCGAAGGGCTTCCCTTCTCCAGCATCCCAGGTAACTGGTTGTATCTGGACATTTCACATTCCATCTCCATCCTCTGCTGTCACAACACTTCCATTCTGGCCAGGAGGAGGGAAGTGTTTTGCTTTCCTCAGAGCTGCAGCCTGTGCTGCTCTTTAGGAAGTTACTCTGAGAGCAGTGGTTTTTAGGACACCCCTCCCCATCACTTTCTAGAATGTCAAAGCCCTGAATCACTTGTGAGTTCAGACTTTGCTTTGCTGCTCACGGGAGATTTGGTGTCCCACTACAACCATTAGCCTGAGGTAATTGGTAACTGTCCTCAGAGTATTGTTATTTCTGACTAGTTCCATTAACCAGAGAAGAACCAAACCATGAGGACCTGGGATGAGAAGCTTTTGTCCTGAGCTATCACTGGTCTGAACCATAAACAAACTGCAACAAGTCTCATAACTATTCATGAAGCATAACCAAGTCGTTTTACACAAAAGCTGTCATTGGGAAACCTCAGAAGTGTGGTTTTAACTCATCGAAATCGTAAATGTAGTTGGAAGTTTCAATCCCATTACTCTGCTGTTCCTCAAGCTGAAAACAACCAAATTGGTTCAAACTATATTTATTGAAAGCTGTCTAGGCCAAGGCTTTGCCAACAATTTCTACCTGCGACAGAGGCCGATTTTATGGCTGGGTAATTAAACCTGTGAAAAGGGGTGTTTAGAATAGGAATCATGGCAGACCCTCATTGCAGCAGTGCTAGTGGGTGCTGTTATAATAATTAAAACCAGAGTATAAAGCAGCTGTGCAGAGACTAATTCTAAGCAACCATGTGTGATTTTTTGTGCCTTCTCTCTCAGGAGACTCACATGTTTGGTATTTTGCACAGAGATGCATTTTTATGGTAACTTGTTGAAGGTTTTCTAAGCATGAAATGAGATATTTTTGAATTTAACCTCAGAATTATTGCATCTAATTAAGAAGACTATTGTGGATAATGAGAGCCCAGAGAATTGCTTTTGTCACTGCAATGAAGCATCAGTCCATAACCCCTATGGTACATATATATAATCACTGAATGAATTCATGCTCCATTAGCATGAGAAAACTGTTTAAAATATACTTTGTGTACTCTTTATTTTAACTCAATTAAAGATATGACAACAGAGATCAGAAGCACAAGAGACATGGATTGTCAGGCAGTCTGATTTGTCAGGAATGTTCTCTCAGAACATCTTCTCTGATGGTTTTTGCAGTTCAGTTTTAATTGAATCAAATGATGAGGCTTTCATCACTTCCCTTGGGAACTGTTCCATCATCAGGACAGGGCTGCTTCTAATCCTCAGCTACAATTTACCTTTGTTCACCCCTTTCCATCATCCACCAAACCCAGAAAGAGGTGATCTTCCTCCACACTGCTCACGGCCCTTTCCCATGTGGAAAGCATTGCTTTTAATGGACCTTAAAATTAAATAGCACTTTTTTTTCTTCCTTGAATTCAGTGCAGCTTTAGGTTACTTAAAGGCTGTTAGAAACTCAGTAGAGAGACCTCACACATCACTGGTTTTGGGGTTTTTTTTTTCAGAAATGCAGAACAGTGGCTGTTGTATTTTTACATCCTTCGTGACAACCTCATAGGGTCTTTTATATGAAAAGCACTTAAATCCCAGAGACCAGCCCTTAATAGTTTATTTCACAGTCTTTGTGCTCTAACACACAGAACCCCCAGCAGTCTGGCACAAAGCTATTGGCACGAAGGGAAATGCTCACATTGCCTTTGCAGGGTCAGAATCAGGTTTTAAAAGTGAGATTATTTTCCACGATTGAGTGTGGCTTTCTCGATTTCGTGTGAGATCAGTAGGAACAAGAAGAACAGATCCATTGTTTTTTGATGATAATGTGTTCACAAACTACACCAAGGTCTCCGGGTAGCAAGAAGGAGGTGTGCCAGCTTGCTTTGGAGAGGTGTCAAAATCTCTCAGTTAATAACAAATAAATGTATGTTAATTATGTGTACAGTAATTTACACATCAGCTAAGAAAACCTTAAGACTGTGATAGTGCCTCCTGCCCACGTGGTGCTTGTAAACAGCGCCCTGTGAAGCTGTTAGACACAGTATTAGTGCAGGAGCCTTTGGATGTGTCATCAAGGTGACATCCAAAATAACAAGCTGCTTGTCCAACCTGCCTGATCCCAACAGCCTCACCTTTAATGTTCCTCTGTCACAGGGCTCTGGGCTCTAATAACCCCAAGAGCTGGTGGATACTCATAGCCCCAGATGTGCCACCTTCTCTCCAACCTACATCCTCTTTTTATGCTGAAATGAAGAAAAAACCCACATTGCATTAGGAGCTCTGCTTTCCTACCAGCCACCCCTCAGGCCATTGCTTTTTTTCTGCTCTTCCTCTCTTTTCCACTTGTCCCATATATTTGGAAATTATGCAATATAGACATGAATAATAATAACATATATTAATATTTCAGCTGGTTAATGCCTGTGTGGCATTTCAACAAGTCCAAGATGTTTTAGCACTTATGTCAGGTATCCATACCCTCAAAATGGGATAATGGGAAACGTTCTGTGCTTTGGAAATTCCTCCTTTTAACTGTATGGGCTCCCTGTTAGTGTGGCTGGCTCCAGAAACCTGCTTTAATAATTCATCCCAGGCTCTGGGATTGTGGTTTATTCTGATGGCCATTATTATTTATGTCATACACACCACATTTTTAGAACCATATTGCTTTTGCTCATAAAAGCCACATGGCTATAAATCCAAAGTGTTAAAGTGTCTCCAAGGCTGGAACGTAAAATCAATCTCAAGTCAGTAGTATTCCCAGTGCCAGAGGACTTGGGTGACAGCAGGCTCATTTTCAAAAGGATCTTTCCTTTTTTTTTATTGTATCCAACTGGTCCTCTAAACATTGAAATTGTAGGCAATGCTCATTTTGTGGCATTTGAGAGTTGAGTGACTGTCAGTTCTGCACAAAGTGATGGCTCAAAATGGCCACATCAAAATGCGATGGCCTCCTTGGGAGTAAAGTCAGGAATACTAAATGCTGCAGAAAACCATGGAGAGCTTAAATCCTCCACAAGAAAATTGAGCTTAAGCCACAACAATTCATAGGAGGGATCTGATCCAGCATCTCTGAACCACTGAGCTTGATAAGCGACCTCTGGACCAGGAAAGGAAGTGTTGAGGATACATTTCTGCAGTGTCCCAGGCTTGTTTGGAGAATATTGTTTCTTCTGAAGGGGAGAATGAAGTAGGCACCAAGTCTGTGTTATGTTGGCAGATTAAATTACAAATTCCTAAATATTTCATTGCACGCAATAGATTTTTAGTATTTCAACTAATGGTGAAAATGCTTGAAGAAAGCTAACCATGTCCACTGCTGCTTTCTCTCCATAGCTTGTCCTTGCCTACATTGAACACATTTCAAGTGACAAGTTCCAAGAAATCATGGAATATCTCCGAAAGTGTGCTGAGGACTTCCAAGAAGCAACAAAACATGACACCCAGAAGCAAATTTTTGTTGCCCTCTTCCAATATTGTGATTATGGAAAGGTAGGCAAAGCAGCTCTCAGCCTAATTTCAATGTGAGCATGCTCCCAGTTTGGTATTTCTCTGGGTCACTGCTTTTTTTTTGTTTTTCTCAACTCTAGATCCTCTCTTTGTGCTTACTCAGCAGTATTTTAAGGAACAATAGCTGCTGCAGTGTTGTCAAATTCATAGTTCTTAAACACAGAAACATCCAATAGCCTATTAACTGATGGCTAATTAGAAACTGAATTACCTAAACTGATGACTTGGGACTGAAGTTTGATGATTCTGGAGAAGAAATTAACCATGGCCTTTAATTCTAAAAAATTCCCTGCTTCCACAGCACATTCAGAATATTTGAGTGCTCATTTATCTATTCAGCCACATTTCAGCAAAGATAGTCTGATGTAGATTGACTATAGCAAATGTGCACATTACTTCAGTAATTACATATATTACATTAATTATGTTGCATTACTTTATAGATTTTAAGGGCTTCTATCAATAAATCTCATAGTTAAATTTTAAAATGCAAAATAATCCACCTTTACAGCCTCTCTGAGAACAGTACTGTGAACTTCAGCCACAGTTTATGGACAGGAAATTAAAATACAGTAAGTCAGTTACAGAGCTGGAAATGAAACTCAAAAGCCATAATTTGGTTTTCAGCAAACCTAACCTCTAAGCTCTATCTATCATCCTCTCAGTACACCCGCATCCCCATTAAAAAGCAAACAAAAGAAGTGCTAGACTTATTAGAAAACCAGTAAATAGTGGGAACTGAAGAATCAATGGCATAAAGTATTGCTAAAAACTTGGGCTTCATCCAAAAAGTGTGGTACTTGTTACGAGCAGCCTCAGTTTGCCAGTTGCTGGCTACTACAGAGCAAGCAGTTGCCCTAACCTTAGTTTTCTCCCCTACATAAATTATATATTCCACCCAGCACTCCTCCAGTGATGCTTGCAGCGCCTAGCCAGAGTGAACTGTGCTCTACAATGTCATGCTAATAATGTCATTACCGCCAAGAGAAAGGAATTACAGCGCTCGTTTCAACACCAATAGTGTGTTTTAGAGAATAGCAGGCAAGCTGCTGTTTCAGGGATGAGGGAAGAAATGTGTCTGCTTCCCAGCTAGGAGACATTTCACTTTCCTACAGCTCTGTCAAGAAGGGCTGTGATGGATCCTCCTGGCTACAGGGATACATAAACCTGAGTCCTGTCTTTGCCACGGATTTCCAAAAGATCCCTTCTTTCCTTTCATGTTTTAAAGTGACTTTCTTCCTATTATTTCTGTGGCAGTAATCATCTCCATGCTACTAATCCCAGTGGAATCTCAGAGGCAAAGAGCCAAAAATACTAACACAACAGGAGTGAGCAGCTATCAGCAATGACGCCACTGCTGCCGAAAAAAACTGATCAGAGCACAGAGTTGTGGTTTCCAGGCACCGAGGTAGCCCTGCCCTGCAAATTGAGTTCACTGAAGTGTCGTGTGGGCCACGCAGCTCTTTTAAACCTGGCCTGGTTTCTTTTGTAAAGTTCTACTGTACCCAGAGGAGAGATAAAAATGCAAAGTAACCCAAAGACTTCTACCACTTGAATGTGATCCATTACCTGTAAAGCCCATTCTGCAAAGCACAGCAAAGCAGTTGTTTCAGTTCCTAATTTCCATTTGTTTGGTAGCAGGCAGTTATTCCAGTCTGCATGGTGAGTGTGGCTGGCTGCCTCAATGAGCTGCAATTAGGGGAGCTGAGAAAGCAGTGTTTAAATTACAGTCAAATTAGAAGGTATCCACATGATCGTTATTATGATTCCAAATGCATGCATCCAGAAGGATGGCAGCTCAGCAAGGACAGCCTGGACTATACACTGCAGCAGAAATTTCCCAAGACAATCCCAGAACAGAGTTGGATCGCTGCTATAATACCCCAAAAGGCAATGGCTCTGTGAATTTTAAGCTTCTTTTATAACTATGCATTCATTTCCAGAGATGTTTTAAACCTGGGATTTTTAAATGAAATTGAATTTAGTCAGAGATTAGTTTTCAAGCTAATGAAGTTTGAGACACTCCTGATTATCTTTCTTGCAGTACAGCAACAACAAGGTCTGCTTTCTCGTGACCTTTTCTGAGTGCCTGTTCTTCCCTCTTGCTCACTAACAAGCTCATTGTAGGGTTCAGGATACACACATCACATTTCCAGAAAAACAATCAAGTATTTAAACACTGACCTATCCCTGATTAAACGGAAAGTCTGGTTTAGTCTGTGTTGCCAAAGGAATTACTCATAGGTCACAGAACATTGCTGAAAACAGCTGAGAATCATCACCTGCCAATATCTAGGTGTGAAAAAAATTAGGTCAACGTGTTTCAACTCCCTGGGCACTAAAGCTGCCCCGAGTTTTGGGCAGCTGTACAAACACAGATGGTTTTCTGTTGTGGAGAGGGGAGGCTGTACCTGTCCTGCTCACAAGGTGCAGCACGAAGGGCAGGTGGGCAGGAATCTGTCATCAGCCTCCTTAGTCACACACCGAGTGCAAAGAAAAGTCGCCTTTTCCACTAAATTTAGGAACTGGGAAAAATAGCACAGCTGGGGAGAGGAGTTGGGAATGGTTTCTTGTTGCAGTGCTCCTCTCTTCTATAGATGGCTGTACTGTGACATGTTCCTCCCAGGGTAAGTTGTAAGGAAAAGTGTCCTGAAATAACAGGGAGCCCTGCTGAAATGGCAAATCTGTGTAAATTGGAAACGTTTAAATAAGTAAATAAGCCCCTATTAATATTTGACAATTTCAGCTATTTTATCTCTTTTTAGATATTTATATCTTTTATATAAAAATAAAATTATAGGATCCACGTAACAAAAAAAACTTCTTCAAGAATTTGAGTTATCTAAATCCTCCAATTATATTATTTTAATATGACAAAAAGGTAACTGAATCCCAAAACAGCATCCTTATTTTCTTTCTAGTCATGCTTCATTCATCTATTCCCTTTTCAATAAAGTAAAATTATGCATTAGTACTGCAAAGTTCAGGGCAACCAGCAGATGATTGTGACAAGTAACAGCTGAGGAAATTTGAATGGAAAATTAGGTGTGTGTAATGGAAATGCTGAATGGAGAATCCAAATATTCCACAGTCATCTGGTAATATCTTCAAAAACGTTGTGTGTTTGTGCATCTCCTAAAGAGATCAGAACCCGATCTGATATATTCAATTGAAAGAAAAATAACAAGAAGAAATGTTTGCACAGGGGTGTGCAAGGTATTTGTATGTTAATGTCAGAAGATACCAGGAATCAGGACCTACATCTTGTAAGTTTAGGGACAGAATTCTGTGATGATATTTGTTGTTCCAAACCCACCCATGGCTGAAATTCAACCTTGATTTCCAGCATTTTTTTAACAGCAGGAATTAAATTACCAGAGTCTGAAATACTAAAATTGGACCAGATGGCTTCTTACATTTCAGTGCTGGTCCTTTCTTCAGAATTGGCAAAAAACTTTCAGTTCCCTGTAGAGGAAGGTGCTGCAGTACCAGAAAATGTGATGTGTTCACTTAGTTCCAGCATTAACTTCACCGGTAGGTGAGATGTGTATCTCTGAGTTGTTTCCAAATCCTCTGTTTTCAACTATTTGTGCCATTAATTACAGTTTCAGGTTATAAACAATGCAGTCATTTTGAACTAATTTCCAGAAAAAGTTCAGCAAAGTTCTTCCTTTATTTCTTTAGTCTAAGGGCAGGCAAAGTTCAAAAGGAACTAAAAGCCTGGTGAATTTTACATTTTGCAGTTTTTAATCTAAGAACAAAATGTGAAAAGGAAATCAATAATTCAGATGGAAAGCTACTCACTACAAATAATGAACTTAAGTAAATCTGTTTCCTAATTAACTACTTTATTTCACTAATGGGAGGGAGATTATAAAGGTGGCAGGACTTAAATAATGACAACAGGAATACATCATAAAATGGAAAACTTGCAATCATTTGGGTTTGCTTTACTTTTTAAACCCCACAGTTTCCTGATTGGAAATGACCCATTTCATTGCCTTTTCCTGGGTTTATCGTCTGTGTACACTCACCCTGAGCAACAAGGATTTAATAAACTCTGCACCTTCCTCTGCACTGGAACTGCTGATATCTCTCTCACCTCTGTGGTCAAATGTCTATGAATTTTTAAAGGAAATTAGGGAGGTTGTCATAATAGCTCAGATTTTTGGACTAATTATGTTTCCAGGCCAATACATCACGCTTCAAAGGAGATGATGGGGCACAAAACCAAACTACGATGTGCAGTCACTAAGGTAATACAGCACAGCCCATAATACATGAAAATTCTTCCATGGTACAGACAGGCAATCAATATCTGTCCTGAGAGTATGAAATGTTGAAGCTTTGATCTTTACACAAAGAACTCCTTTGGCAGAACAGTTACAATTATCTCACTGTAATTTGTCAAGGACATGGAAGAGGAAGAGCCTGCAAAGTAATACATGTGGGAAGTAGCAGCTCAGCCTAGAAGAAATTTTTGCCTCTGTGAAATAAATTAACTTCTTTGAAATTTGTAGTGATGTTCTGGTAATGGATAATTATCAGTCACAGGTAATTCTTGGCTAATGGTGCCTTTGTAGTGCTGCAACTGTTGATGTAAGTCGCAAGAACCACAGGAAAAACCCAGTAATTGCAATCTTTTTGTCTAGGTTGGTGTCTTGGATAGACAAAAAATACTGGCCCTGCTGAGACACTTCTATGACAGAAGCCCCACAGCTGACAAGTGGGAATTCTGGAACCCCAGACAGTGTAAGCACATGGGATATTTCCGTTGTGGTTAAAACAATGGGAGTCCATACAAGGCTCGATAGTTCAGATATGTTTTATAAGTGTTACCAGAAATGAAAAGAGCCCAAAAAAGGACCCAAATGAGTGCTGTGATCTGTACACCAGAATTTGCAAACACGTTTAGCAAACTGTGATGCAATGTTCAGAAATGCTTCAGCATCCAAAAGTTTTCCTTGCTACAAAATTCTGAAGTTCTTTTTGGGAAGTAGAATTAAAGAAAGACCCTTTCTGAAACAATTGCTCTTTCTTACTGGGCAATATTAGAAGTTGATTTTGTGTTTGCACTAAAATACTTCCAGGCACACAGAAAGATAAAGAAAAAATGCAGGGAATCATCTGCATGAAAGTAAAATACTTTCAAGATATTGGACATTCATTAATTGCTCAGATCAAATGCAAGGTGAATTACATTTCTCCTTCTTAGTGTAGAGAATGAGGAAACATTTATTTCAAAAGAAAAGTGGTGTAATACATAGCCAGAAGTGCAGATCTCTGCAGGCAAAGACATTATTCTGAAGTTTTGTGTTCCTGAGATGTGTCCTTGCAGAAGATACTTTCTGGTAGTTTTTACTGCATTTACTTGGCAATACCTTTTTTCTTTACATTTTCTTATGCAATACTAGAGAACATAAAACCAATGCAAACTATCAGCTCACCCATATTTTTTCTATTTTAGGGCCAATAATTAAGCTGCAAGATATTGATCTTATGGATTTCTGGGGGGGCCTTGGGAGCCAGGAAGTTTGTGAGGAACTCAGTGAAAGTTTGGTCTTGTCTCAAACGGAAATTTCTGAGGGAGAGATTTTAGGAAATGAAAGTGTAGATGATGATGGGCAAGGGACTGACAGAATGAGCACCAGTGTTACAGAAGGAGTTGATGAAGAAATGGGCATGAGTGAAGCTGAGACTGGAGGAATTTCCAAGGAGGAAAATGAAGAAGCAGAGCCAAGTGGTGCTGAAGTGAGCATGGAAGGTGAGGATGCTGTGTCAGCAGTGGAAGGCACTGGCCTTGAAGCTACGGATTTGGATGGAGATAGCATACACAGTGAGAAATCCATCTCCCTTGAAGACACCAAAACTGAGAGCGAAGCTGAGCCTGGAACTGCAGACAGACAGGACCAAGCTCTCCCAGGATCAGCCTCTCCTGGGAACAGTCTCAGTACAGATGGAGAACCTGGATCTGAAAAACCGGTGGAGGAAGAGGAATCCAGCCTGGATAGAGAGCCTGAGACAGAAACAAAACCGGAAGGAGATCATACCTCAGACAGAGAACCTGGATCAGAGGGGCAAATTAGTCAAGAGGACAATAGAACTGCAGAGACAACACCTGAAGCTACAACCACAGCCTCAGGAGACAGAGCTGTGACAGACACGGATGTCACTGATTCCCAACAGGACACTCCAGCTGCAGAGGCTGTGAAAGAAACCCCTGCAAGCAACGAGAGCCAGTCTGACCAACAGACAAGCTCAGAGGCAAGACTGCAGGATGAGGACCTTCTGCATGACCAGGGTAAAGGTAAAGTGTTCTCCTTTCTTCAGACAGACCTTAATCATTTTTAATGTATATATTTGGACTGGTTTAACTACAGGGTGTTTTAAATCCATTTCAAAACCATGTGAGTGATTTCTGAGTAGAGAAGACCATAAGCTTTGCTATCTTCTCAGCATGGTGTTTTCTGCCAAGGTTTCAGAGCTTATTCCTCTCACAGGATGGCAGGTGAGTCATTTTGCTGGTGATCTGTATTCAAGGCGCTGAGCAGACACTTTAATCCAAGTAGGGACTTTGTGAAGCAGCAGCATTTTTATTATAAGGAGAAACTTTATGTTCTGTTTCATCCTGTAATATTACTATAGCAAGACAGGAACCTGAGCACATTAAATGTAGAAGTTACTTAAATAATTTTTAGACTGTGACTACTTGTAGGGAGATGTGCTATGAGATCATCTAGCAGGAACCTTTTATTTTAATCTCTCACTGTGTTTCCAAAGGATGATCATACTTCATTGTCTACAAAGGCCTTTGTTCTCGGATGGCTGTGATCAGACAACTGTGTGCTTCAAAGAGGTATCTTCTTAAACCTTAGAAGGGCCAACCTCCTTGCTAGCACTTGTGTCTCACAGTTTAGAACACTGCAAGAACTGGGTCTACATTGTCTGAGCAATCCAGTGGCAGACTCATTGTGTAAAGAGTTGTAAAGCTGATGGTACAGCCCCCTGGTACCTACAGCCTTCTGTGGTAACTTCCAGTGCACAGCATGACCCTGTCATTCTGTCAGCCCTTGGATGTGTTGTTTGGGACATGCAGTCCCTCAATGAGGTCTTTGTCTCAGACAGCCCCCTGCTGAGTAACAGCAATTCCAGCTCACCTGTAGTCAGGGTTTGACCTGGCTGTGCAATGGCATCCATGCCAGACTGGATCTGCAGAGCTACTATTAGAACAGTATAAGCAGATTAAGGCCTTTACTCAGCATGGAGTCAGTCTGTATTCAGCCGTAATTTCCCTGGATAGGAAGTGCAGGATTGAGGACTGTGTTGAAAGCTGCCACGTGGTTGGCTTTAGGGCAGCATTTGGCTTCCTGTGACACATGGTGTTTTCTGCCTTTCAGACTCAGGTCCCATCACGGCAGAGATTCAGAGCCATGAGGATTCTTGTACTGAGAATTCCTTTGCTGCAAGCTGCCTCACCCTGCCACAGTTTGTACAGCTCATGGACAATTTTGTTGGTGAAGACATTTCTCTGCCTACTGTGAAGAGGCTTACTGCATTTATCAAAGGAGAATACAAACAGACAAAAGAGGAAAAAATGAAACAACTAGAAAAAGTAAATATTGATAGATTTTGCTGATCCCATGTCCAAACAAAAACCAAGCAAATGCCTACAGACGCTTAGCAAAGTCAACTGTTAATCTCATGCTGGCAGAGCTCTCCACTTGCAGCCTTGCATCCTCTGTTTCTTCAGGAGGCCTTTTACCCCTTTGTTTTTGTATGGATGCTCCCTCCCTAGCCCTCAGCTCTGGAAGTGATGACAGACTCATCCTGTAAGAGGTTTTCTGTCTGTCCTAGAGCTGGACTCGGTGAGACAACAGTTGATAGTTAATTGAGAAAGAGCCCAAAACATTCCATTCTGCTTATTCACCTTTATAATAGCCAAGAACCTGATCTCTGACCTACTGCACTGGCATGTACACAGGAGATTGTGGATGTTTGGGGAAGATTTTAAAACAAGTGTGTTTGGGTTTGCTATGAGCATGGCTGGATGCGTGCACAGGCTTCTTTGTGTTTAAGTTACGAGGTGCTCTTGCCATGTGTTGAAAAAAAAAAATTCCCCTTCCTCATGCCCAGCATCAGGGTGTGTCATATCACTTCAGGTCTGTTTTATGGTGCATTTCTCTAGCTGTGTTTTCCTCAGACCTCTTTCTGGTTTCCCTCTGTGCTGCTGACCTAATTTGGATGAGATATTGGATCTGACTGCTCCATAGTCCTCACTGAACACAGCACACGCTGCCAGTATTTTGGCCTTTGAGAGAATTCCACTCCAGCCAGTTATCCCTCTATGCTGGGTTTAGAGGACAAATGGTAACATGCATTTGCTTGGAGCCCACACACTTCAGGGCAGCACCAGCAAAATAACAGTGTACAGAAATATGAACTGCCACATCTCAGGGTGTCACTGACAAGGCTGTGGTTAGTTCTTGCTGGGGAGACATTTGTGTTCTGGGAAACTTGCACTTACCTGAGCTGACCTCACCTTAAATCCAGCACAGGCTTCATTTGTTCACTGGGAAATAACTCTCTGCAGTGCTAGTCCTGCCTAGTAAACAGAAGTGTCACCTGTGTTTAGTGTTTCTAATTATCTCCCAGGTTTAATGATTCATCTCCAAGTCTGAGCCGTGTATGTACAGATTCAGCCTGGCCCATAGGAATGATGTGATTGGCAGTGTGTCCACACTTGTGTAGTGTCCACACTTGTGTGGTGTCCAGCATCATTGTCCAGGACCAAATCAGCATCATTGTCCAGGAGTTACCAAACACCAACTATTCCTCTGTTGCAGGTTCACCGCATGTCTCACGTGGCCCAAAGGAAACAGCTTTTGGAGACACTTTTTGAAAAGTGGGACAGCAATGCATGTGGGTCTCTGGACCTGAAAGAGGTGGTTGCTGTTCTGAGCAGATTCAAAGGAGGCATGGGAAAAGTGGCCTTGATGAAGGGTAAGGAAAAATCTCAGCTCTGTGGCAACAACACAGGAGACCTTCAACCATTCTGTGACAGGGCTAATGAGGTTGTTGCAAGCATTAGTTTGGTTTTGGTTTTGCAAGCAGTTATAAGCAGTATGGGGTGTAAAATGGAAAGGAGCAGTTACCCAGACCTACTTGTTAATGCATTGCTCCATCCCCTCCTCCTGTGCAAAATTCCCAGGCAGAGTAGCCCAATGTTTTCATGACACTGGGATGTGTTGAAAAATTATTTCAGCTGTAACGTGCAATGTATACATGTGATATGGCAGTGAAAAAACACACATAAAGCCTGAGGACATGTTTGCACTTTTAGTCCAGTCCATCTGTGTTATTCAGCTATTTTTAATAGATACATTTTACTGTGCTTCCTGCAGGAATGTACCTCACAGGAGAGAACAGTTTTCCTTATGGGTCTCAAATAGCCCATAGTTATCCAAACTGTTGCACAGCTCTCATGAATTACGGAGCAGCTTCGAGTCTCACTTCTCTGCTGGTTTATTTCACTGCCTAAACTTAGCAAATTTGGCCCTTAATAGAAAAGTCTTGGGTCCAGCAGAAGTGCTGCAGGTTCACCTGAACCTGTCTGGCAGCCTCATGCATATTAACATAAAGTGCTCTGAAACACTGTGTTAGCAATTAAGAACATGTCTGCATGTGTGCTTGGGTGGAGAGGACCGGTTTTTTCATCTCCATCCTCATCTTCATGCTGCTTGTTCTGCTGCAAAACACTAAAAATGGCTCACTTTGGCAACCACCAAAATCTCTTTATCCTTTAGCTCACTGGAGGCAGCTGGTGGGGTGGGGAGCACACCAGCATGTCACAGTTAATCATTTCCAGGCTGTCCAGCCAGGAGAAACTGGCAGTTCACTGCTGTCTTGTATTCAAAGCATGCTAGAACATACCATGGAAATATGGAAGGACAACAGTCCCCTCCATGAAGGGCTCATAAACTAAAGGACAAAAAAATAGAAAGGGAGCATAGCAAAATCAATACCACCTACCAGCAACATAAACTATTTCTAGCAGCCTCAACTTAATCTCTCAAGGATGTGGAACAAGCAGGTTTGGGGGAAGGGTTTACAGACATTGCACTTCTCCTGGATGGAAACACAGAGTAAAAAGTAAGTAGAATCATTTCATTGTCCTTACAAGTGAAAAGTGTAACATTAGATATAATGGGGAAAATAATTTATTACGCTGTGGCTCAGTAATGAAGGAAATTATCATACCACATTCAACTTCATGTGTATTTCTTTCTTCATCTCTTTCTTCAAAGTGAGGAGAAAGTGGAGGTGAAAATCCAAACATTTTATACGATCAAAAAATTCTCCATCCTAGTTCTGTCAGAAAATCAGAAATTAAATTAGAATACTGAATGTTCCTTAGATGACGGGCTGGATAAGACAGCATTAACAGTCAGCTCCACCATGATTGGAGCCAAGTTAGTACTTGCTACTTGAACAGCTAAAATCGGGGATAATGATGATAGAATGGTTTGGATTGGAAGGCACCTGTAAAGGTCATCTAGTCCAACACCCTGCCATGAGCAGGGACATATTCGGGTCCAAGAGGATTTGAAATCAGGATGCAGAAAAAATGATGGAAGCATCAGTCACAGAGACCCCGGGCTCCCGGCAGCGCCTGCACATTCCTCAGGCTGTGCAACAGCACCCCCGTGAGCCCAGAGCCGGGGCTGGGCAGAGCCTGCGCAGCGCTGGGGCAGCTCTGACTGGATGCGGAGTTAACCAGCACCTGGAGAGAAACCAGGGCTGTGCGGGGCTCTTTCTCATAGCAGGGAAAGCAGGCATCTAGAGAAAAGGATGTGTCCAGTCTTGAAACGAGATTACCTGCCAGTGTGACCACTTCCATGTAGGAGATAGCTGAAAGAAACCTAGAATGATGGACTGGATGGACTCCACCCAAAGCCAGTTTAGGTCTTGATTCGTATTTTGCAAAACTGATTAATCAACTAGATTTTCCCTGTCTTATTTTCTGGGGTTTTTTTCTACTAGCAAAGGAACAGCTTTGCTCCCAATACCAACAGCTCAGCAGAGTGGGGAAGCTATCCCCAAAGGCATTCCAGACTTTCCTGGAGTTAATTGCTTCTGATTTCACTGGCAATGAGGATGAAACTATTGATAACTTGGTGAGATTCCTGACCACAAGGGTGGAGAAAAGTCACACCGAGAGCTTGCAAAGCTCAGCCAGGAGGAAATGGCTGCAGGATATCCAGCAAGCGGCTGAGACCAGCGGAACAAGCATGGAACCAGTGTACAAAGCAGTGTTTAAGGCCCTCTCCCAGGTAGGCATCCTTGCTCTGCCAGTAGGGAAGGCATCTCATGGACAATTTTGTCTCGCTTATGGAAGAGCTGACTCAGATCAGATCTGAAAATCCACAGCTGTAGTTTTGGAGCTTCTAAAATGAAACACACCAGAGTCAGTTTGGGACAAAGATGGTTAATTTGTAGCGGAAATAGTTTAATTTTTAATTTACAGCTGCAATTTTAGCTGTTTGTCCTCGCCATTAAAGCCCTCCTCAAAGCCAAACTTCTCTCAGTGTAGCCGAAGTGTTCTTGCAGTATTGTTTAGGTTTGTAAATGTGGCAACTCTGCCACTTGTTTGTTTTTTTCTTAAAGGAATCTCCTATTGAAGAAATCTATAGGACTTTTGCTTAGGCACAGATTATAGTTAGGGATTATTTTTCTATTTACTCCTTCCCCATTAGCAACAAGAAAAATGAAATCAGTTTTCCTTGCCAATCAAAATACCGAGTGTTTGTGCTTGTCACAGAGTGCACCGGGCAGACACAGCCACAGCAGAGACACAGCCACGTCACGGGGTTGGTGACACAAACTCAGTGACCCAGAGCAGCATCTCAGCAAAAATTAAATAGGTGCTAAGTCCATGAAATAAGTGCCAGTGGATAATGTACAGACTGTAATGGGAAACATTTGGTTGCTAGGACATGGAAGCCCATGGGGATAACAAGAGAATCAGTGCATATATTGCCCTTCTGGAGGAGAACCAGCTCTCCCCAGAGCAGGGGCAGGTTCTCCTGCGCTACGTGGCCTGTACCGCAGACGATGCTCCTTATGTCCTAAACCAGGTACTGCACAGAGACATGAAAGGAGTAAGGTAAGAAAAGCTGCAAATAACTGTTTCTTTTCCTCAACACTGTTTGGAATGTACAGGGCAGTGTTTGGGATGCGCTGGAAACTGAGGTTGATGGAGTACTCCAGAGAGGAAATCTCCCAAGAGACTGTTGTGGAATGATCCAATATTCTATACATGTCCTTATACTCCGCATGGTCTGCTTAGAACTGCTCTGTTTGAGATTTCACTCCTTTCCTTGGGGAGATTAGCTCACAGTCTAATAAATCTCATCCTTGAGCAAATGTCTGTGGCATTGGGCCTACATTTTCTTCTTTAAAAATTAATTCCCTTACTCCAGTTTATATCCACAGGATATTTTTGAGAACAATGCCTTTCCTTCCCTAGTGTTTATGCTATAAACAGCTTTCATGCTTCTTCACTTGTCATTTCCAAAAGCCAGACATATTTGTTTCTTTAAACATTGCTGCCTCTAACCTATTAAATGTAACTGCTACTTGCTTCTGTATTCCTTTTCATTCCATTCATTAGCTGATGTTTTTAAGCTGTCCTAAGGATGAAAAGTGCCTATTTATTACCACTGCCTTTGGGATGCAAGTGGTAAATGTGGTATTGCTGAGTGTGGTCAGGCTATGGAGCTCACACCTTCCTTCTCTGATACCAAAAAACAGGGAGAGATCAAAGCTGCAGTATTTACTGTTTCACTAAAAATTTTCTGCTCCTCCTGACAAACCTCCTCATAAATTTATATTTCAGCTTTGCAGCCATTGACCAGGGAAAGCCAATCTATGTTCCAAGAGTTCAGCTCCATGGAAACATTCACTTTTGGAACTCTAACCGCCCTGAGGAGGAGAGGAAAGGTTCACTCCTGGTGCTGCCCCTGCACGATGCTCGTTGGAGAGTTTTTGGCATTCTAGGACTTGACACTCTTCAGGACCAGTGTGAGAAATCCATCTTCCTGACCCATGAGATCACTTTTTACGAGGTGGGCACCATCAGAAAGCAGTTTGTTACTCCAACCTGCAAAAAACTTGTGAATTTTACATTTGTTTTGAGTAAATGTAAGATGTACAACTGAAAAAATATCTGTGGGTCCCCTTCTGCAGTATATGGTGAAAGTGGTGTAAGGAGAGCACCTTATCAGTATCCTGCTGATTAGCATCTTATCTGAAATTTATTATGAGGTATCACTTAATCAATAATTTATTTAATCCTCTCCTGACTAGGAAGTTAATTGACCTTTTGTGCAAAGTCCAAAGATAGCAGCTTTTATTTCCTGAAGCTCCCAATCTCATAGTTGTGTTCATTTCTATAAAATGACATGAAACCTTACTTTTTACGTGATGGAATAATTGTAAGTGACAGCCGTCCGGAGTTCTTTGGGATCAGCCTCACTGTGGATGCATCATCTGGGCAGCAGGGAGCGCAGCAAGGCAACCTTAACAGTCCATTTGGCTATTTCCACTAAAATCAGCTCTGTCTAGTTAAGGACTTGGCCGTGACCGGGTACTCAGTACTTCAGAGCATTATTTGATAAGGGACATTTCACAGCCGATTTTCCGCTTTACAGATTCTGATTAAAGCAATTTGTTACAACATGAACATTTCCCCAGATTTTTTCTCCCAAATCATGTGGAATTGTCTGGCTCACTTGGTGGATTCTGCTTTCACAGGGAGTTTGCCATGCATTCAGCAAAGCCTACCACCACATCTGCACCCGGGAAAATGTCCTACAAGTGGCTGTCACTGCTCTGGACTGGCTGTATCCCAGGACACCCAGCATCCACACTGTCACAACCTATCTGGTGGCACCTGGCAAAGACAAGGTACTGCAGAGAAAAGGTCTGCAGTCCTCAGGGGCTGAAAGGCTGTTTTAGAGAGGATGTATCATATCCAGCTGCCTGTGTTTTCCCAGTGGTTTTATCATTAAAACTGAAGTCTGCACAAGATTCTTGTGCCTGCCTGTGCAACAAAAGGGCTACAAAGGTAGAGAGGGAAGATTCCCTCTGCAAAGGAGATCCCTCTTCATTCTTTTCATCCTCCCATGTAAAAGAATTCAAGAGCACTGCTAGTATAACCCTTTCTCCATAGGAAAGGGGAATATTCTCCTACTTCACTGCTCACTGCTGCATAGCAACCAATAGAGCAGAACCCCACACCCATCCATCCATCCACAGCTCTGCTGTCTGGGACTCTCACAAAGGGAAATGCTTGTGTTTGGAGATCCTCTGCATGTCAAAATTACGGTATTTTATAGGGACAAGAGAATGTTTCAGCTAATGTGTTAGGTCTTTGTTCTGAACTTACGTCAGCAGCCAAGACATAAATTCAGCTCAGGAAGTGACTGGTTCCCAATTAGCCAGCTTGTAAAGGCAGCCCTGCTCCGTGCAGGTCATATTCCAGTTGTTCAGCAGGCACTTGGGCCCTGGGAAGTTTGTCACTTCATGTACCAGTGAGTTAAGAAGATGAAAAGTTTATGCAATATTTAGGACTGATCCCGTGTCATCTCGAAGTCTGTATGACATCTGCTGCAGCCATAATTCAGCTGCTTCCTCTGATAAGCATGGTTTATGTTGGCAGCGTTCTGTTGTCATTCCAGGCTCGGCACTGCTCCCTTGTTAGCTGCCTGATAGCCAGGTCACTTGCTCCCCTCTGTGCTTTTCATGTGTCAAGGCACACTGACACAGACATGACATGAGAAAGGACTGCAAGAGGATGGGAAAAAGAATGGAAATCTCTAGGCCTGTGGGTGTTCCTCAGTGTGGAGCCTGGGGTGGATTAAATAGTCTGGCTGAGGGAGGTCCAGGGCACATTCTTCATGTATCTCTGGGAATAAAACTAAGCATTGTTGGGAGATGTCTTTAAACCATCCCATTGCTCTTGAATGCACATAGGAGTTTCCTGTAAGAAAGAAACCATTTCCTCCCTCTCCAAGCTTCAAAATATCTGTTGCTTTCTTGGATGCAGCTAAACCTCTCTTTTCTCTCTGGCAGAACTATGCTCTGTGCAAGATGATCACTACAGATAACACGGGACAAAAGGAAATCCATAGCTCTCCTGTTGTTCTCCTCAGAGAGGAAGACCTCCTCAGGTAGGCTGCAGCAGGTGCAGCGGGACTGGTCCCATCTGCTCCTTGACTCAGCCTGCATCAGGCTGACCCCCATTACATGAAGCCCCTGGTAGTGCAGCCCTGAGAGAGTGTCTGGCTGCAGCTCTCTCACTACCAAGGCTTCTGGTGCGTATGCACATGGCACTGAACTGTGAAGGGCTGAGGAGTATTTTCTCTTTGACTTTAGGCTGCAAAAACTTAACTTCTGACTTAATGCTTACTAGCTGAGCTGCCAAGGTTTGCAGGATTACAGCCTACACTGAACCATTTTGCTCTTTAGAATAATCTGTATTTTTTTCCTGGCCATATTAGTCTCATTTCCTTCAATTCTCTGTTTCCTTCCACTGCCAAGATCCTCACAGACTTGTCTTTTAAGCATATCATCCTTGTTGTCAGAGTTGCTTGAACAGCCATTTGCTGTTCCAGCAGCTGTTTTTACTTTTTATAAAACTCTCTAGGACAAACGTCAATGCAGTTAGAAACAGCAAACTGCTTTTAAAGCAAGATTTGTTAAATTCTCATGATTTTCAGCAATCACCTTGGCTAAGCAATATTGTGTTCCCAGTGTTATTTTTTCCTTTGTGTACATGCCTTGAATGATACTTAGAGCTGTGCAAATTTCAGTTCAAGGAAACAAACTATGATTTAGTAATGTAATACCTTTATTTTAACAACAAGACGTGAATGGCATCTTACTTAAATACACTAAGTAAATCACCAAAACAAACCAGGATGGTAAAGCCTAGCACATTTCATTTCAGAGATTACCTGTTCGAGTGCACAGACAGTTCAGAGGTCACTCTCACTTCTATCCATGGAGAACACCACATTGCAGTACCTCTCCATGACCTATCAAGACAAACTCTTGGCATATTTGATATCAGCATCGGACAGCAAAAGAAATTACCACCTGAGGAACAGAAAGATCTGCAGAAAATGCTAAAGATGGCCCAAGCTGCCTGCTCGGAGATCCTACGGAGGTCTCTAGAGGAAACAGAACCAACACATGTGCTGGGTATTGTGCATACAGATGTGAGATCGTTTTTTGGGGTGAAATTAGGCATATCAGTAAAACTGTATTAAAAGTATCATTCCTACAAGTATGGAAAGACAAATACAAATCCTTGGTATATATAAACTACTCCCAAGCAAGTCTCAGTGCTTAGCAGAGTAGAGTTAAAAGAATGGGCCGATTTTAACTCTGGCTCACGGGGTACTTCATGCTGAAATCAAAGGTGTGAAGCAGGCAACTTGTTGCCCTCAGGGATCTAGCATGTAGATCCTGTCAGTCAATAATGTAAGTCTTGAGTAGCAGATGTTTCTGAGCAGCTTCTTGAGAGGTTTGTTTTTGATTGCAGAGGCAGAACGTGAGGCAAATGTGCGGCACGCAGGGATTCTGTTCCACCGGTTCATGCTGCAGGAGCTGCGTGAGTGTGTTCGGAAACTTGATGCTGAGAGCTTTGCTGGAATAAAGAGCTGTGCAGAACCCCCAGCTCTGGTACACAACATAGTTAAGGCTGTGCTGTTGCTTTTGCATCCAGACTGGAAGGGCTCAGAGGAGACTGAGAGCTGGAATCAGTGTAAACTGGTGAGAATTCAAATTGTTGAGATTTTTTTCTATTCTTCCTCCTCCAAGAAGACACAGTGGAATTTGCCAAGGGGGAAATGGCATTGAAATAATTCATTACCTGTAGATTTCCTATATGTTTCTCATTTATCTTTCATTCTGTAAGCTTTTCACAAACACCCTAATCTTTTTGTTCTCTGCATTGCAGAAACTTGATGACACTTTGATTCAGGAGATTTATTGCTTTGATCCAACTGCTTCATCTGTTCAAGTTCAAGCAGAGCTGCTGCTGGACCTCATCACTGGTAAATATCATAAACTCATTGTGAGGTTACCAGGCACGGTTCAACAATGAAACCGTGTCAATGGCAACGTTCAGCTGAGTGCTTTTAAGGGCCTTACTTCAGAAATTAACTTTGATTTCACAATAGATTAAACAAGAGATAAAGGGTCCTAAATATCTGCAGTCTTTTTTGGTCAATAGAAATCAACGTGTTAAATTTAGACTCAAATTTCACTGCCTTCAGGAAAGGGGAGCAGATCAGCTTTGAAACCTTCCAGAACAAGTGATCTCATTGTAAACCTCCCGATAAGCATCAAGAATGAGGGTTCTTCTGGCAAGTAATATGTAAAGACATATGAAGAATGATGGTTCTTTTGGCAAGCAAATCTGCTTCAGACCTCTGTGCCCTGCCCTAGGGATTGACCTAGCTCCAAACAGGAACACACAGTGTGAGCCCTCCTCTTCATAAACGCCATCTGCCAAGTGCTTAATGTACTTACGGGCCATAGACAGGAGCTGGTTTTCAGTCTGTCTTTCTCTCCTTTAATGAACGTGAGCTTTTTTTGGTGCCAGAGCAGTCAAGAGGCTGTTACTATTATTTGCAATATCTCTGCAAGAGAAATTACTTGTTCTTGTTGAGATGTCTCTCTTCATGATCTAATCCCTTTCTGAGAGGCCTGTTAAAAACCAAACATGGACAAGAGTTATTACTTTAGCTGGGGATATTTATCAACAGTACCCTGCCTGCTGATAAAGAGTAAACACTTGTGGCAGTCATAGTTCCTTTTCACGTGTTCTCCTCATATATATTAAACTAATTCACTGGAAAGAACAAAACAGGCCTAGAGCATCCAGTTTTCCTACAGTTAGGGATGCAGGTTTAATTAGATTAAAGAATGTAGCTTTGGAAACTGCTGGTGTGCTAGGAAAGGTTGGTTTCCCAGGATGGAACCTATTCTGAGAGAGCAGTGAGTGTGAATGCAGGTATAACTCACAGCTATGGGAATTCCTTTAAAATGACTATCAGGTAATGTCCATATGTTCCATATATATGTGCTGGTTTAGCATCAAAATATAACAGAGCACTTTGTACAACAGGGCACCCACCACAAAACCAGATAAATTGTAGTAGAAAGTCAGCACTTGACAGGTCACTGTCACGATATAGCTGTGTGCTTTTCAAAGCATCACCATTCCTGGCATTACTGGACTCAGGGTAAACTCTGCTGAGGAGATGATCTTCTGTTCTTGTGGCAACACTGCTCACGGTTTTGACTTTCCCTGTTGTATTTACAGCCGGTTTTTTGTTCCAGGTGTCCCTCAAGAAGCAGTATGGCAGCAGTGCTCTGCTCCAGCCGAATACCTGTACCAGTGGCTTCACACCTGCCTGGCGCTCGCAGAGATCACGAAGAACTAACACACCGGAAAAAACCATCCTTAGCCCCTTTTGGCAACCAGTCCTAGTGTGCCTCCAATTAAATCTCTTAATTTCTCATCTAACCCTCGTGATTCTGGTGTTTCACAGCTTTTATTAAATTAACTGTTGATTTTCTATTTTTTATGCACAGCCACTAGTATTTGTTGTTAAAATGGCTGAAGTCCATTGGGATTATTAGTTAAGATGATAGGGAGTCTGTTAAAGATTATGAAGAAAAAACAATAGAAACCTTAAAGGAAAGAATTTTGCCAGTATAGCTACTGAATTTTCAAGGCTTAATCAAAGTTTTAGGGTTTTTTTTAAAATTGATTCTGATGGGAAAAAGAGAGGCAGGGACATCTTTATGGCTCCCAAGCTACAATGCTCATAAATGATACAGCAAAAATTTTCAAGGCTGTCTCCTCAAATGACTTTTTTAGGAATAATTTTAAATAAAGGTTGTTAATCAGCATTTTGTAACGTTCTTCTGAACAGGTTGCAGAAAAGCCCAACACTATTAATATAACACAGAAAGCTTTCTTATTGGGATAAAGCTTGAGATTACAGCAACTGCACTGTCTGCAGCGAGATTTCATCTTTCCAATAACGTCCCTTTTGGCAGAATCACTTTTTTAATAACATTTTGGGAAATTAAACTCCTCTTTTAGTCTTTAGTGGGAAACAAGCGACAGGTCGGTGATGGCTGGTGGGGGAGAGTGCGGCTCCTCAGCCCCGAGCGGCTCGGGGACTTTTCCCCCTCAGGGGCGTTTTCCTCCTCAAGG
>VZTE01001746.1:147847-203186 GCA_013397775.1 Eulacestoma nigropectus
GCCACTGCCCTGAGGCGTCCCCGCCTCCCCCGGCTGCTCCCCTCAGAGAGCGCCCGCCATCTTCCCTTCCCCATCAGCACTTTCGCCCCTCGACAGCGAGCCGTAAAAAGTAATCCGCCGCCGCCTCTAGCCCACTCCGCCCGCTCTCCGCTTCCCTCCCGCAGCGAGACCGCGGCGCGGGGCCGTGGGGATCTCCGGGGCGGGCGAGGAAAGTGCGTGGGGAGGACTCGGCCGCGAGGAATCTGCGGCCGCGGAACGGCAGCGGCTGCGCGGGGCAGGCGGCCGGACAAGATGGCGGCGCTGGGCAAGCAGTGAGTGCCGGCAGGGCCAGGGCGGGCGGGCGCCGCTGGGGTCGCGGGGTAGCGGTCGGGGGGGATTTGGGGCTGGCGCTGAGGGCGGGGGCGAGCGCTAGAAAACCCTTGCCCAGGGACTCGCTTGTCCCAGGTGTCTGCCGCGCGGCCTCGCTGTGTTGACCTGACTTTAAAACTGTGTTTATTAAAAACAAGCAAAACTCAAACAGCGGGCGGGCGCTTGAGGGTGCGGTGGTGTTGCCCGGGGTTATTTTTCACTCTTAGGGAGGAGAATCTCCTCAGTGTTCCCTCACACCTCCCACCCTCGAGCAGCGGCCCTGGCAGCGGCCGGGCCAGCCGCTCCTGCTCGGCCTCTACAGCCGGGTCAGACGGAGCTGAGGGGCGGGTTCAGGGCTCACGGAAGCAAACAGCGGTCACAGGGATGGTGTGGTACCCCCAGAATGTTGAAGTGTTCCAGTCAGTTCAGCCATACACACTCTGTCGAACTGTTGACTCAGTGATGGATTCAGGGAAAGGCAAGTGGGCAGGAAATCTCCGATTTACAGGCTGCTCAGCACCAAGAGGACGTGGGTTTAGCACAGAGATGGACTTTGTCAGCAGAAGAGTTGTGTGTGGTTAATCAATCTCAGCGCGACATAATCTGACTGTAAATCTTGTCCTTTGCCATAGCCGTACCTGTGGTTTACATCGCCAGCAAAACATGAAATTACCACACTGCAAACATAGCCATGGAATAGTGCCTGGTATAGACTAAGGCTAAATCTCTTCAGATTAAACAGTAATTTCTTGCTTCTCTGAGAGAGAAAAGAAAATCACTTGGAGAGCTCTGGACAAGAGGGATTTGTGTCTTGATTTAGGACAGTCACTTTATCCAGAAACTTGGCATGGCAAAAGGCAGCAGTAGCTCTGGGAGAAACTGGCAGGTGTGCTGTGATGCAAAGGCTGCTCCCATATAACTTTGATACGTTATGCTGATGCTGATCTTTTACTTTTCAAATCATAAATGGCAGATTTTTGGTTTGGAATGTGCTGTAAGTGATGCTAAAGGTAACTTTAAATTTTTTTTTTCCTCTAGATATGGGCTTATCATGCCCAAAAAGTTGCCACAGAAAAATCTCGTTTCAAAGAAGCTCTCAGTGTTCGCAGATGAGTCAGATGAAGAGGTCAGTTCAACAATTTTTTTCTGTAATTTGCCGTGTGTTCTGCAAATTTATTTGTGTCCAACCCTTAATGGCTGCGTCAGATTTTGGCAGTGTCATTAGGATGTATGTCATCATTTTGGATTTGGATGTGAAGTAGGATCTGTATTTTCTTTAGTGCGCATTACATGGAAGCGATGATTTTCTTGTTACTTTCTGTCAACTCTTCCAGAAGTTCAGCACGTGTGACAACCTGTTTGCCAGAGTTAACTGTAGCTTGTAAAGAGATTTGTTGGCTGTCCCTGGTGGTTGTCTGCAAATAGAAAGCCCGGTAGTAATCAACAGGTCTCACTCAGATACTAACTTTAAAGTGTGGTAGGTAAGTGTGTTTAATCCCTTAGCTCATTCCACCCAAATTTGATGTAATTGATTTTATGATGTTCATATTGTGAACAAAAGCAAAGTTGTACAACCCAAAAGTTCTAAAGCAAAAGAAGATGCATGCAATTTGCACGACAGTGTTCTTTTCTGTAATCTTTAATTTCTTTTTAAGTATTACGTTCAGAATACTCGCTCTGTACTTGCCCCAGTAGAGGGCACTGCGCGCTGTGTAAATCCCACCTGGATGTGCTGCTGGAAACACGGGAAGTATCCAGGAAAAGGCTGGGATATGGGCTTGGCTGAGGCCTTTACAGAAGCCTGTGCTACAAAAATGTTCTTTCTTCCCTAGAGCTTCTCTCCATGCTTGCTCTTTAGTGTGGTTGAGAGAAACAATGCTAATAAAGCACCAAATAATTTTGGTCAGTTTCTGACTCACCAAAATATTTATTTTTAAAATCTATTTTTATTTTAATGAACTAACAGTTGTTAATTTTATGTCACAGAAAGCCTGAATTTAGCAATTCACAGCCCCTGTGTATGCCTGGTTCCATTGCAGAATCCACAGTGTTGCTGTTGAAGTTGTCTGAGCTCCTGTTTTACAGAGCATGAAAGGGCTGAGGACCTTCCTAGTGATATCCACTCAGCATGAAACTGCCTCAGTGCAGCTTACAGGAAACAGGACAGCAATGTGTTTTAAATCCCATCTCTTTCCTCACTTAGCTGTAGTTCTCAGAGGTGCTTCCCTCTGCTGTGGCTATAGAGAGAGGCTTTCCTTTAGATACAGCTACTGGAGATGGTAATGGAGCACTTTCCCTTTAGATGGGATTTGGTGTCTTTCTCTGCATTAAGGATCTGACCCCACATTTTCCAGATCCCAGGAATAAATCTCATTTAATCTGTTGTCATTAAACATTATGTGGTAGGTCTGGGAACCTTCCTGGGGTCTGTCTTGTATTTTTTCACTTCTTCCTTTTCTCTTAATATCTAAACATTGAAATGAAAGAATGAATGCTAATAATTATCGTAAAAATAATATATGATGCTGTCTGCCAACTTTTAGCTTAAAAGCTCGAGTATCCTCCCTTTCAGAAAAGCTGACAGATTCATTGTCAGAGTCTGTTCTAAAAGCTCTTAAAAGTTGTTGTGCTCATCAGTATGGTACATACCCAGCAAAAAGTAATAATCTCATAACTGCCTTTATCAAAGAAGATTGTTTTTTTAAAAAAATCAGAATTACTTTATTAGTTCGGTAATAATTTCAGAGCTTTTCAAGATAAGGAGCAGCATTTGGGAGGGGTTTCATTTCCTGTCTGCTACCTTATCAGTCAGAACTACATCTCAAATGTCTGGAGATTATGTATTTTTAGCTGAACTCTAATAAAGTTTGTGCTGGGAAATCTGCACACCTGACTTGGTCTGTGATTATATATTAGATACCAAACTTTTGCTCCCTTTTTTTTAATGTTACTATGCATTTTTCACTCAGATTTTGCCTCTATCCTTGCTCAAGGAATTTGGATTTTTTTCCCTGTGGTTAAGTACATTAATGCATGTTAGTTGCTGAAGATGGTCTTTTTGTTAGTTCATAAGAAACAGAGCATCTGGGATGGAATTTTTTTTGAAATACAGTGTTGACTGGGAAGAGGTGGCTTGTCAGTATTCCCTGTGTGCTGTTCATTGTTCTGTTTTACCTTTGGAGTTTAGTTGAAATTATCTCTGTGGATAAAATTTCTGTTTCTTGATTGCATCAGAATTACCCAGTGTATGTTCCTGTACTGTACCAGTCTTTCAAAACTGATTTGTTAAGACAGGATGAAAAAAATAACTGTACACAGACCTCAGTAGGTGCTCAATTCGGGTGAGAGATTGTGGAGCCAGTGTGAACAGTTCTGTGAATGTATCAGCTGGATTTTTTAGTGACCACATAAAAGATAAATTGAGTGTTTAAGGAAGCAGAAGCTGAAAATAAGCAGAAAACTATATCCCGCCGTAGGCTCAGAGTTTTGCTTTTGCTTACAGGTCCTTCCATTCCCTTTGCAACTTTGCAGAGGAAGAGTCTGACTAAAAAGTATTTGCTGAATAACTGATGTTGGTGCTGACCAGAGTTTTTGCAACAGTTTCCATGCAAAGTAAGACTAAGCGGACTAAAGGGACTCCTAGAAAAGAGTTTTCTGAGAAGGAGGAAGTGGAAAGGAGTAACTCAAGAGGATATGTGTAAGATCAAGAATAATTCGGACAAGTAAGGAGATGTTGCCATTTCTCATGATATGAGCAGCAGGTTATGTTATGGAATTGCCAAGTAACTGGTTTAATCTCAACAAAAGGAAGTTGTGTAGTTAAGGTGTGGAACTCTTTGCCACAGGATATTGTGGCACGGCCAAAACCAGAAATGGATTAGTCAAATTAGGGGATGCTCTTGGTGTCAAACAATGGTTCAGGTGCATCCTCCAGTTCAGGAAGTCCTTGATCTGGTTTCTGGTAACTAGGATGGAGTGCCGAGGAAAGCTAATTCTGTGTACATGACTTGTTTTTCATGTTCATTCTCTTGATCTTCTGCTAGTAGCCATGACTCATGTCATGTGTGAATTGACAGGAATCTGCTGCCTGATGTGATTTTTATTTTTCTTCTCCATGAAGACTGGAGTCTCATGTGCAGGTTGTAGTTGGATTGTACATGTCTCTATGAGGGCAGGCCTTAAAGGTTCACTCCTAAATCCATGTACATGAGGGTGTAAGTAGCTCATTTTAGAGTGAGAAGGAGGTAAGAAATGGAGAGAACCATGAGAAATGTTAGCAGATTGGGGTAATTTATTGCCTTTTTTTTTTTTAATAACCTTTTCAGTTGTGTACAAGCTCTCTTCCATGGTCTGGTAGCAGTGGTAGACTGGAGAGCCTCATTTCTCAGAGTTCCTTGATTTGCGTGGATTCTATGTCCTTTCACAGGATAGGGTTAAAGCACTTTCTCCTTCCAGAAAATATTGAACTATAAGCTTTGTGCTTCAGAAGAATAGCTTGACTAGAGGGAGGGAAAAAGTATGAGACAGATCGCTGAGCTTATAGGGCCTTTAATAAATGGGCAGTTGATAAGTAAAACAATACAAAAGGACGGGAAGTTCTCATCTATCAGAGCTCACAGCACAACAGGAAATTGTCCACCATAAACCATTGGGGAAGGTGTTTGTTTTCTGTAAACTTACTGCCACTCTGGAGAAATGGCAGATGGACTTCTTTACCATCATATGTCCAATAATGAGGATTATATATTACTTTAGAGTTTACATGATCTTTGTAGATCAGTGCATTTATTCCATGTAGGCAGACAAGGAAAACATTCTAAGCAGTGTTTCATGTATTTTGGTGGAATAAAGCTTATTCTGTAATTGTAACTGCAGAATCTGTTTTGTCTTTCACTGAGCCCCTGCTTTCTGGAATAGTGCAGGGGAGATTCTTCACTGCTGAGGTACCTTTCTGTTAAACCAGTGTAAGGTGTTCCCATAGAGGAAACCTTCAGTGATGACCCTCAATACCTCAAACAAAGGACCATCTTCTTTCCCAAGAACCAGAAGGAAACTGAGATCTGTGTAATGCTGATACGTGTTCTATGGTAATTTTAAATGGCTGTTTATGGTTTATACTGACTCATTTATAACCTTTTCAAAAGATGGTATATGTCATAAAACTAAGTACAGTATCGTAAACTTTCTGAACATCAGTTCTTCAGAACTTAAAGAGTTCTTCAGTATTGAAAGCAGAGGTAAACACAGGATGAATGAAGCCAGGATTCTTGTAAGTTTTAAACTAAATAATCCACTGTCTACTTCCCCCAGTCAACCAGCCAACCAACCAGCTACATAAATAAGTCAGAGACTATATCCAATTCTAGTCCAAATAATCAGCAAGCTGCAGCAGACAGGGTGTAGTCCCTGATACCACGGTCAGCTCTGTGCATTGCTCATGTCTGCCAAGCTCAGCTTCCTAAAGCCCAGAGCCTGGGCTGCTTACTTACCTGGTTGTCTGCACCTGGGTAATAGCAAGCAGCTGCTCTCTAGTGATGAGCACATAGTGATGAGGGTTTTTCTTTCATAAAGTGCACATCACACTTTCCCTTTATTAGCCACAAGGTTTAACATTTTGAAAGCAGAGCTGGATTTAATCTAAGTCTGCATTTAGCAATTATAGCACCAGAAAAAGTGGGAATATGTGCCCTTTTGAGTTCCCTTTTTTCCTTGTCTGTGAGTCCTTTGCTTTGAGGGAGCTAGGAAGGAATATTTTGGATGTTCTGTGTTTCAGGGAGTTTTGATTGTAGTATTGTTTATGAAAGATATGTGGTTGTGGGAGGTAAGCAAAGGTCTAGAGTATCTAGAGATCAGTGGATTCTATTGTGTGATATCATATGTACTCCAAATAATGACAGTGTTACCTTAGCACCTTCTCTTGCTGAGTCTAGAATTACTTGGTACTCCTCTGAGATACTTACCTTTCTGCCATTTAAAATAAATAAAACCCACAGAGAAGTTTGCAAGTACTTTTATTAGTTATGGTTTCCAGAGCAGAAAAAAAATCCCTTAGAGGTGATCACTGTCTGTACCTGTTCGTTAGTCCCATCCTGGATGGGTGACAGAGCCTCCAAAGATATCAGGTGTTCCTGTGGTCTTTGTGAAAATGCCAGCTGGGTAAAGGGACAGAAATGGATGAGAATTTGTGAATTTAGTCTTTCCCAGTGCTGAGGAGGAGCTGGGTGCTCAGCACAAGGCCAGTGTCTGCTCACACAGCACTGCCCACCTGCCAAATCAAGCAGGCACTGCTGAGGGGGGGAGAGGGGAGAGACAGTGCACAGAGTCACGTATAATGAAACTCCATCCTTGCGCAGCTTGTTCCCTGTTTCTGAAATTAACCGGTGAAAAGAAAAGATTTGCACTGTTGGAAGTCTGTCCTGTAGAAAATTGTGGAAAAGCACTTGGTGGTTTTCCTTGTTGACACATCCGTTAAAGTTTTAATAGGATAAGAAAGAGGGGTCACGGCATGTTATTGTTTTATTTTAAACATCAAATGAATTTAAAAGCCTTCATGTTCAGGGGGTCTGTTTGAATTTAGATGGTGCTAATTCTGTTTGATTTCAGAAGACCTTAGTCCCTGCTGCCAAGCACCCTGCTACTTGGTTTTCGTTTTTTAATTTTATTACAAACAAATTACAGAATCTCTTTGTCTTTTTAAAATGTGACACAGAGCATGTATTAGTCAAAGTTGCAAAACTTGGGAAGCTGCCAAAATGCAAAAGGATTTTTCCTTCCTATTTCTGCCTTTTAAGATTAAGAGATATTTAATTACATAAACAAGGATACAAGTCTTGCCATTATAGTGGATCTGTTTAATAAACACTATTACCTATTGGTTGAGAAAAGATAGATATGTAGTTTAGGTCAAAACTAATTAAAAGAAAAAAGTAAATAAAATGCAAAGCTTTTTTGTAAAAGACAGTATGATTAGAAAACGTATTTTCAGTAGGGATCTATTTCTTCTTAGGAAAGATCAGTATTGCTATTTGCTAGCATGTTAATCTTGAGAAATTAAGCGGTAACATTTGAAGTACATGCTGTTTAGCTGTGTTCTTATTTCTGAAAATACACAGCTAATGATACAGATCAGACGTGAAATAAGTACCAAATCCTATCAGATTTTTGTATTTAACTATGAATACAGTTTTTCTTTTTTCATGTGACTGACAGTATCTCTGCTCATGACTGCTACATCTCTGATGGACGGGCAGGAAGAATTCAGTATTTTCTGAATCACACCTGCCTGTAATTGGACTATTATATAGTTGTTTGTTAGAATGGTAGAAAAAGAATATTATCGATAGAATTAATTTTGTTTCTGCAATGCTTCCTTCCTACAGCCAACTGTTGGGGAAAGTCTTCAAAAAGAAGCATTGAAAAAGCAAGCAATGAAACAGGTAAGGGACTATTTTTAATTTACTCTCAATGTTCTGATGGGTAAGTTTATACTTTTAAATTACAATATAGGAATGAAATAATTGAAAATAGTAAAGATTTTATTATTATTATTTTGATATCATTTCCTCTCTTCCTCCCTTTTTTTGTTTTAGACTAAATTGGAGATTCAGAAGGCTTTAGAAGAAGATGCTACGGTGTATGAATATGACAGTATTTATGATGAAATGCAGCAGAAGAAGAAAGAAAGCAGTGCCAAAATGTTAGCTGGAAACGATGACAAAAAGGTCAGTACCTGAGAATGTATCCTGTCTGTTCAACTCTGTCTGCTTGGGGTAACCGTGACTGGTTAACTTGTAAACTTCAAAGCATTGCTGAATTATCCTGACAAGTGATACTTTGATTGTTACTTATTCTATTTCATTTGAAGGCCCTTGTCAGGTTCTGGGTATGAAAGGAAGCCTCCCACTCCTTAAAATAAGGGCAAGGCTGCTACAGTACAGAAGACAGAGGGATGAAAAATCAAAACCCATTTATTTTCATTTAGAGTAAAAATCCTCCTAGTCAAAGATGGGATGACTGTTTTGATTGAATACAGCAACCTCTCTTGGTACTGGGAAACGTGCCATGTTAGGGATCTGAAAGGGAATGGCAGTTTATTTTGGATAGCTATCAATCAGGGGGATAACACATTAGAGTAGCTCCTGACAATTTTCTTCCATTACCAACTTAATTCAACATCTCCATCAATCCCAATTTGTGTTCTCTCAGCCACCTCAATTATCTCTGAGCATGGTAACTTTTTTCCCTTCTACCTCAGCCCAGATACATCCACAATATCCTCAAAGCAGCCGAGATTAGAAAGAAGGAACAAGAACGACGAATGGAAAGAAAAATTCAGAAAGAGCGTGAAATGGAAGGAGGGGAGTTTGCACACAAAGAGGCTTTTGTGACTTCAGCCTATAAGAAGAAGCTGCAAGAAAGAGCTGAGGAGGAGGAGAGAGAAAGAAGAGAATCAGCTCTTGAGGGTGAGATTCATAGTGAAATAATTGTCCTGAGAAAGAAGTAAGGCCTTGTACATGATTTACAACTTACTCATCTGATGGTGTCTCTGTGAGGCTTGAGATAATTAAAATCAAAGAGGACCAGGTTAGCAGATGCTGAATCTCAATCCACCTTGGTGTGTTATTTTCCTTTGCACATGTTACAAATGGAACAGAGGAAGTTCCTCTGTTTGTGTGTCAGTACTATTTGGATTGTTTCTTTAATTTTTGAGGGAGGGTCAGATGTTGAAGGAAGACTCTTAAGCCTGGGGTCCAGTGATGTTTCCAGTCCTTACCTGAGACATTCTGATCAGGATCAGGAGTAGATGTAAAGCACAGGATGTAGGATCATAAGATAATTGGGTTGCAGTGGACCTCTGAAGGTCACCTGTTCCAGCCTTCTGCTCCAAGCATAGTCTGCTGTGAGGTTAGATCAGGTAACTCTGAGCTTTTATCTCTTTGGGTTTGAAAACTTCCCGGATTGAGTTTGTAATTGTGGTGGTGTGTTCCAGTTGTGAGTTGTGTGTGGTGAGTATTTGTGGCACGGTAAATCCAGCCTCCTTTTCTTTCTCTCAGCATACCTGGATGTGACCAAACAGAGGGATCTCAGTGGATTTTACAGACATCTTTTAAACCAGCGTGTGGGGGAAGAAGAGATGCCTAAATGCAGCTTCCGTGAAGCCAGGTAGGATGTGATTCCAGCAGGGTTTCAGGTATAAAAACCAGCATCTGGCTGTCTGTGATTCCATACTCACTGGAGGATTAGACAGAGAACACCGGAACAGTGGTAAGGTAAACTGGTAATTTCATACAGCTGATTAACCGAATTATTTGGTAAATAACTAATGGCCATCAGTGACACAGAAATGAAACAAGCAGGACAGGGATGCTGTCTAAAAGGTATCGAGAGGACAGTTATGCTTGTAGTCCTGCTTGGTATTATTCTAACCTACATTTTCTTTGGCTTATATACAATTAAGCAATCTGTATTAAGTTACACATTTTGAATCATGAGGAAGACAAGAGGTAAAATATTTTGAAATCTTAATATATGAACATTCCAAAGCAAAGTGATGAGACGAGACTGAATTATTTAGCTATTTAAAATGGTAACATTCTGCCCTGGGGATGAATGTGATGAAGGGGATGTTTCTTGTATGCAGCAATTGATCATTTGAGACAATTAACTCAAGTTAAACATCATTTGACAGAGGATTTAAGCATGGATGTCACTAGTTAAGTGTTTGCCATCACAAAGAAAATGCAGCTTTCATCAAGAGATGTTCTAGATCTGAGATTGGATTGTTAGAAAGTAAATTCTTAGCCTAAATGAAGAAAGTGATCACTGAAGTTACTCAGCCATCTGAAGCAAGGGAGTTCTCCATGAAGTCTTCAGGATGATGTGGTTTTGTACTGTGTAGAGAGCATTTGAAATGATGTTTTTTTAATCTTGCAAATTAAGAAAATTTCCTTTAGTGGCACATAAAATTAGTTCAGGGGAAACAAATAGTCCTGTGGATGGTATTCCCAGCAAGGCTTTCAAATAAACTCAGGTGTATATTTTAATTTTATTCTTTCTTACGGCAGTACAACAGGCTGCAGAGAGAAAACAGCTCCACTTTTAGATCTCAGAAGTGTCCCTAAAGTGATCCACCTTTGAGTTGGATTGCTAAGTAAATTACCAAACTTTCGGTGTAATTTTGTTCATAGGCTGTCCGTGCCTTCAAGCATTCAGCAGACACAGAATCTAACTGGTGGTGTGGTGACTCAGTGCCCCACAGGCTGTTACTGGAGCTGTGTGATTAAATGGAAGAGACGTGGCTCGTGTGAGTGAACATGTATTTCCTCATCAGCCAGAAGAGAATGACAAAGCAGAACCCCCTCCATGGGTCAGCATTTTGCATTTAAGAATATTTGAGGTGTTAAAAGTTACTAATTTCTGTCTAGCCACACGTGAGATCTTCAAAAATACTGGATCAAAAAACCCATGTTCCTTCCTCTGTCAACAAAACGCACAACCTGCTTCTTCTCTGGATAATTATTTGACGTGAATAGAGGACTAAACACGTAGCAGAACCTGTAACTTGCCAGCAGGCTTACACAGGAACATGATCAATGTCGTTTTCCTTAGATGGAAGCTGCACATACTTAACCATAGTCACTCTTCTAGATAAATTCCTCAGCTCACATTCACCAGTGAACCAGATGGGGATACTTTGTGGTGGTTTCCTGGAACCTGAGCCACAGACAGATTTGCTTTCTTAGACTTTTCAGCAGCATCTTTTGACTAAGTCCTGATCAGAAGTCAGTTCTTAGAAAAGTCCAAGATTTCAGAGTTTTTAATGTTGTTTTTCTTTTCTAACGTAAAAAATGTAGGATAAAGGAAGAAAAACCTGACAGTCAGGATGAACCCAACGAAAGGAACAAATGCCCATCGGAAAGACAAAGAGTGAAGCCCTCTAAGAAAGAGAATAATCCAGATGCTGATACCGACCTAGGAACTGATAGTAGTGATGATGACAAGAGAAACAAGTATAGTAAAGTAAATTTGAAAAAGAAGAAAAGAAGGGAGAACTCTGTAAGCAGTGAAGAGGAGGTTAAACATCACAAAAGCCAGAGGCATTCCAGGTCACCAAGCTCATCCAGTGTGGAGGAAGAGCCATGCACCAAAGGCCAAACAAGTCATCACAGGGGAGAGAGCAGGCCAGGCAGAAGGGGAAATGATGAACAGTACAGGGAAAAGGATTATGAGAGAAGTAGGACCCATGAAAAGGATCACCAGAGGGAAAGGGAAGAGCGACATAGGCACAGGGATCACACTAATAGAGATCACTACAGAAAGAGGGAAGATCAAGATGATAAACAAAGGGGGAAGGAAAGAAAAGAGAGGGAAGGACATAGCAGAGAATGGAGGAGGACAAAGGAGAGAGAGGAGAAGGGCTCAGAGAAGGAACGAGAGAAAGACGGAACAAGAAATGATAAAGACAGATATAATGACAGAGAGAAGGAGAGAGGAGAGAAATACAGAGAAAGGGAAGATCATGCAAAGGAGAGGAGAGAGAAATATGGCAGTGATGAAAAGAAATACAGAGAGAGGAGGGAAAGTACTCCTACATCTTTAGAAAAAGATGGAGAGACTGATCTGGGAAAAGAGAGAAAGGGAAGAGACAGAGAGGTGGATGAGAAGGGAAGCTCCAGCTCTGGAAGTTTGTCTGAGCAGAAACGTAAAGCTGGAGAAGAAGAGGAGAAAGAACAAGCACAGAAAGCACCTGAGAGCATGAGCAAATTTGCCAAAAGGAGCAATGAGGAGACGGTGATGTCAGCACGGGACCGCTACCTGGCCCGGCAGATGGCCCGGGTCAGCACCAAACCTTACATCGAGAAGGAGGAGGATTGATGTCCCTGGGCTGGGCACAAACACCTGGGCTGTCAACCAAGAGGAAAGGCCACTGCTGTGCAGACTCTTTTCCTAGCTATTTATTCCTGGCTTTCCTTTGAGGAGTTGTGTCCCTTAAGAGAACAACTTTTGGAATGGATTAATGGGTCTCTTGACAGACACCCTTAGTCTATTTGTACAGTTGAAATACTAAATGTGGCTGACTGTCCACCCTGCCCTTCAGTACCATGTCCTTGATACTTGAAGATTTTGGACAGATGTGGGTGTGTTAAACAATTTAAGGTGAGAATACGTCCCCCTGCTCCTTTCAGCAGCCAAAACAGTGAGCTCTGCTGAAACAGAAGTGTTCTCAGCCCTTAGGAGGAGTCATTGTTGCCCACTGCTGCTCTCAAAAATGGGAAGCAAACCTGTAAATGTGGGTGAAAAAGCAAGAAAAACAGCCTGAATAATGATCTAGGAGATTTCTGTATGTAGTGTGGAGTTTTGTAAGCTATATGCATATTGAGATACAAATTTTGTATTATGTGTGGGTTTTGGTCTGGGGACCCGATGTACAGAAAGTTAATAAAGTGTAAGATATATATTGGATCTAATGTGTCATATTGGATCTTTTTTAATGTGTAGGTTATTTTACTGCATCTTTTTTGCATGGAATAAAGTAGATGAGTCTGTTTACATGTATTACAGTTGTGTCTGCTTGTTAAGTGATATTTTAGATTTATCAGTCTTCTAAGGTTCATATTCAAGAATAAAATTACTTTCAGACTAGGTAAGTAGGATGTCTGACAGTGGTCATAGGTTTTAGAATACATTTTCAACACTTTTTAAATTGAAAAATGATAAACTTCCATTTAATGAAAAACTTTCATTTTGTTTTGTAGTAAGTTTATCACTTTTATGCTAGAGTAAGGTGAACTTACATGTTTAAAAAAAATGTTTTGACATTGGTATTTCCCTAATAATTTGTTCAGCAGACTTACAAATTGTGAGTAAAATTAAATGCAAGTGCTGCCACTTTACAAAGGCTTGGAATGAGTTTTATATGTCAGCTAATCAAGTAGTTAAGCACATACTCCAGTGTGGAGCAGTTTGGTTTTGCTGTTCTGTGTAAACAAGTGTCATGAGCTCTGGTTCTTCTGTTGGAATGGAAGGAAAGAGTGTTTAGCAGTGGGCCAGAGTTCAAACACTGAAGGAAATCCTCTGCTTTTTGTCAGAGACTTTGTTGGCATCGTAAACTGGACTAGATGTTCTGCTTTTCCTTAGAATTGTGATTTTTATCTTTGCTCTTCCCAGAAGAGAGAGGCACAAGAGACGTCTGTAGATGGTTTCTGAATATTAAATTTATTACAATAACAGTTTACAGTACAAGGCACATACTGATGACTTACAATCAGCTTGCAACACTTGTAACTAAACAGCTGCATAAATTAATACAGGTGCATCATGTACAAGTTGGAGGGAATACTTAGTTCTGTACAGCTAAAACTCCAGTTTAATTCTCTTTAAAAGGCAAAGATGGTCCTAATTTACCAGTTTCATGACTTCCTTTTCACTGTTCAGAACAGAGGGGAGGATATCCTTGTGATAGATGAGTGGAAGGTGAGCTGAAGGGAAGGAATTTTTTTTGCTTCAAAACACTTTGTAACTGCAGTGCAGCTTATTTGGTATCAATATAAGTAGTTTTTATACAAAACCGGTGTTTAAGGTATGGCTACTTGCTGAGCTACCTGATAAATATTGGTTACTTTACGTGTTTTCTATGTAAAAAGAAAAAAAAAAAATGTATAAATAAATAAAGTCAATTTCTCAGTATTTCAACCATTTAGCTAAATAGAAATACTAAAAAATGAACGTAGCATAATAGGATATTCAAATCAGTACACCATGTAACAAAAAAGTAATGAGGACTAAAATGCCTCTCAAGTTCAGCATTTATAGAATGAAAACATGGATGTATTTTATCTTTGTATTATTCAGGAAAAGAAAAGCCTTTTTAATCTACATTGCTTTTGTATCTTCAAATAATTCTAAGAATTTTCATCCCCTCTCAGTATCTTGGGACTCAGAGCACGTTGTTCTCATGTTTCAGCTGTTGCAGGGCTTGTGTTACTATCAGGGCTTCCTGACTGACTTAAATCACTAGAAAATGTGACATTTCTTGGGAAGTCTCTCTGAAACCTCCCAGAGAGGTAATGTCTGTCCTATGTCAGTGTCTTAAAAATGACAAATTTTTTTTATTAGCTGAACATCTTTCTGAAGAGGGAAAAAACTGGGTAGGGTTTTCTCCTTTATTTCCCACACTTTGCTGTTGGAAACATTCAGATAGCTCATTTGTCTTACATGGACATTTCATGTGTATTTTTTCAGTTAATGAACTCAGAAAATTTAATTTTTAGAAGCAGGTTTCAGATACACTTGAGGCATGAGCTACGAAACTATTTCTCATGAGTAACTGTCCAGTAAGACAGGTTTAGTATGTTTTTCTAGTGGCAATTAAAGAACATACTCCCTTTTTAAAAATAGTTCAGGAGTCTGTAGTTCTCAAAGAACAGTCCTTGTCCCTCTTAAGTTATTTCCGTATTGGGAGTTGAGCTTGAGACTTAAATGAACTCGGAAGTCATTAGCCAAAGTGGAAGAGGAAGTGGAAGAGGCCTTTCTCCAGGTACACATAAGGGGAAAACTTTGGTAGAGGTGATGAAAACGTTTTCAGAAGGCAAACACAGCATCCCTGCTTTCCTCTCACCTGGCAAGTGCTTCATACCCAGGTAAACTCCAATGGGTTCCTTAATGCCCCCTGCTCTGGGTGCACAGGGGACCTTGGCAAGTTTAGCAAAGGGATACAAAAGAGACTTTTATCCTCTATTTTATTTTACTTTTATCATAATCTGTGTGCCAGAGTGAAAATACAGTGCAAGTTTGTACATGAATGATGCCTGCTTGGGTTTATCTGCACTTCCACTGCAGCAGAACTCGTGTCCTCCAAGGGACAGGGCAGGTGCAGCCAGGCTGAAAGGCAGCTGCATTTGGGGAGCACGTGTGTCATGTGAAGAGCTTAGTATGTACATGGGAGTTAATTTGTGTGTCAGTGCCTTGAAATTTAATATAAATTGTTCTGATGAGAATCAATCCTGCTGAATTCTGCTCAACTTCTTGCTAAGAAAAAAAATTCCTCTCCTTTTCTTCAGCATGGAAACCCAATGCAGTCACATTAGAATATGAGCTACTAAACCTTCAAAGTAGGTTTGGATAGTTGTAAATGTACTTTTGTCAGCCAGCCAAAAGTATTATTCTAAATTTTACTTCTGTACTAGGAAAGAGTAGGAAAAACCACAGGCTCCAGCAAATTCTAGGTGTGAAATTAACCAAAAAAAAAAAGGGAAGTGAAGCAGAGAGACAGATATTTAAGATTCCACTTTCTGGCATCTGAACTCAAAAAGATTCATTGCTGGTCTGTAGTTTATTTAGGTCTGCCAGGACAATGATTGGTTATGGAAACAGTACAGTAAGTGCTGGCAACTTGAGTGCTTGTCAAGTAACTCATGATGAGTTTTTATGACTTGAGTGGATCTAAAGGAAAGTGAAGCCTAAAACATCACAAGAAATGATTTTGTAGTATTTTTAATGCAACGAACAGTAGAAATTGTTACCACCTACGAAACAGAGGAAATGGAAAGGAGGCCAATGCTACCAGCTGTGTGCTGATGTGTGCAGAGCTGTGCTCCTCAGCATTTTTCCTCTCCCTCTGTCTACTCCACTACAAACCTAGGGAGCTTCCGATCTTTGTTTTCCTGGTTTATAAACCCCTGCATTACTCGAGTAATGTATGGCTATCAGAAATATTTGTGCATTTTCCCATGTAGTTGAAGCGATTAGAGAACCTTAGAAGCGAATACGACATTGCCCGGTACGAACGATCACACGGAGGGAGATACAGGAGCACTGCCACACACTGGGGGTCTACACCTAATCCTGCCGTGCCTTGCTCGTCCTGGAGGGGCTGCTGCAGGCACTTGGTGCCACTCCTGGAGCAGCGATGTTCCCTCGTGTTCCAGAGTGAGTGCTCAGTTCAGCCTGCTTGGAAGTGCACAGTAGATGTCATTGAATTGCTTGGATAAATTGCTCGGAGGCATCACCTTTCTGAGTGTTGTCAGTGGTGCAGCCTCCGTGGAAAACTCCGTTTGTTGTCTCAGCTGGGAAGGTAATTCTTTGGGGGGAGAGGGTGGGGAAAGTGACATTTTATGCTCCTCTTCCCTCCCCCCTGAACCAGGTTAGCTTATACTGCGTTCATGCGGATGTCTCCAAAGGGAATTTCTGTAGCTGTTTCTGGAGTAATGCTTTTCAGAATACGCTGTTGGAAAGAAATCATTATGAGAAATTGATTCATTTTAGAGGTAATACATAACATGACAGCCATTTAGACAGATTTATAATAAAATATGACTTGACTTTGAGTTGCACCTCTTGAACTACTACTTAAGAATGTTTCAGGCCTCTGTTAGCACTATGAAGATGTAAAGTGCTATAGAAGTACACAGCAGGATTTTAAAAAATTATTTGTAACATAATTGGAATCAAAGCTTGGCAGATGTCATATTAATGCTGTAGGACTTTGCAGTTTACTCAGATACCCTGAGCCAACTAAACATATTCTTTCTGAACTGGTATTTATTTGAACTTAGAAAAAATCCTAGTATTGTCATTACAGGCTGCCACAGATTTATGGTAGAGAAATCTTACTAAATGTGGGAGAGAAAAACGAGCTTTTCTTACAGATACACGCCAGGAAACCAGCCTTTCACTGCCTCATTTGCTTGACTGGGGGATTTTGAGTGTCTGGGGTGAATTTTAGGAAGACTCTCCAGTTCAGCAGAGCTTAAAAAATTAATTCATGTAACATTTTCTAAGAATTGTTATTGTCAGCAGCCTCAGTAAGAGCTGGGGAGATTTGTGAGAATGGGTCGAAGACAATTCAGCTGGCCAGGAACAGAACAGCCAAGTCCCAGAAAAAAAAAATCTACTCATAATATTTTTAGGAATCACCTCCTTTCTATCAGTCAAACAAAAGCAACGGAGCATCAGGGATACCTCCTTAAGTGTCCCTGGCGTGATGACCAACCGATAGACCATGTAGATGGGAATGAAGATGATGGAGGAGGTTCCTATGCAGTAACCCGTGACTGTGGTCCAGTAGGGATAATCGTAATCAAAAAGCCTCAGCTCAGGAGGGTTGGACAGAAAGCTGCAAGTGACAAACTGAAAGAGAAATAGGGGAAAGTGTGAATACGTGGATTTTGATGGCACACACTGTGGGGAACTCTGTGTTCCAGCGTAGCACTGAAATAAATAGAAAATGAGTAGGACTCAGGATTAAAAATATGTTAACCTGAAAAAATCCTAAATTACATGAGTATAGCTTTAAAACAAAAAGCCAACAGCAACTCACAAAACAAAGACCAAAAGGATGCTTCGATATTCTGCACACTGCACTGCTCTCTGTCAGAACAGAAAAAGGAAAAAATGTCATCTCGGTTACTGCTGTTGGATCATTTTCCTGAGCATATCATTCATGGCTGAAAAACTTCTTAGGAAACAACAAATACTTTTAGTTGAATATTACAGGAAAAATATTTGTGACTGTCCTTGGAAGGATTTCTGACTTTTTTCCAGAGTATCATCAGAAGCTCAGGATTACTGGCAAAACTTTGGTACAGAAACAACATCCTACATCCTGAGCTTTCCTTATTTTAGGTTAGTTTCCACAGGGATACAAATAGTTCTGCCTGGTAACCACATCCCCAGAGCTGTGTGCCTCTCTGTTTATTTTGCTGGTTTAGGATCACAAAGAGGACAAAAGTATAAAAATTACTGTGGTGTGACATTTTTATTTATAGACTTCTCTTTCTAGGGTAATGAAATGAAAGTCTGTTAATTATGCCTTGATCATTACAAGTGCTTTCAATTCACTCTGTAGGTCTTAAATCTACATTCTGTGCTTCATAAACTCCATCTTGACCTGCTCTGCTCCCACTAAGGCCAGTCAGAATAAAAGGTAGAGTGAACTAATTTTGAATCAGGAAATGAACACTTTATATTCAAATGGTGTTAATAACACTGCCAAGCCAAACATTGGAACATATTTCCAATTCTGAATTATAGATTTATAATGGTTGTAATTAACTGCTGTAAATTTTAAGTGGAATATTCTAAAGCTGTCTGTCAGCAGTTGCTGAGACAGTATTTCCTTATCTTGGTTTTCCTCCTCTGACAGTACGTTTCATCAGCTTTTATTGCTTCATTTTGCTGAGGTAAACATAAAGCAACAAAACAAAGTAAATTTGTTTAGCAGAGGGCAGGGGGGGAGTTATTCAGAACCCAGACTTATTCAGCTAACTCAACTACAAAAATCCTGTGATTTAGTAACAAGACCTTGCAGCATTGTATTGGGTTTTTCACTAATTGAGCCTTTTTGGTTTAACAAAAATTGTTACTAAAGAACTTCACAAGAGAATTCTGGAATTAAGCTTTTAGAAGTCTAAGGAGCTGCATTGTTCAGTGGTAATTTTCTTGTGCTGGAAAGAAAAAGCTCTAAAGAAAACTCACCAGAAGGAAGAGGGGACTAATTGCAACCCAGCAAACTCGCCAGTACCAGCCTGGGGCAGAGCCCAGCATTTCTTTCACATCGTTGCAAAACTGGGTGATGCCTGTGGAGACAAGTGGGAGGAGAGGGATGACAGCAGATCTAAGTTTTTCTTAAGTAGATGCTCAACACTTTTTTATGCCTAGCAAGTAAATTCAGAATCTATCCCAGAAGACCATTTTGTTCCTGTAACTCCTCATTTTATGAAATCCTTAATTATTCTGAATTATACCTCCTGTTACTTTTAGATGTCTGTGTACTTCTGTCAGAGAGCAATTAATACTAAATGTCACTGGTTTCGTTACCAGTGAGTTTGTAAAAAGCTTTTGTAAACTTTTTTCTGGAGACAGGGGTGATCTTGTCTGCAGAAACTGAGGCAATGCTGAGCTGCTCAGGAGTTTGGGTCAGGAGTGTTTGGATGTACCATAGAACCAGGACACAGCCACTGCTTCCAGGAACACGACGGTCAGGACAGCTGGACCAGTGGCATATTCTTCAAACAGCTTCACCACATACGCTCCTCCCTGGAAAAGAGATCAAACTGTCAGTGTCCCAAGGATCCAGTGATGGGAATCCTGCCCTGCTGCTGTTTGGTACTGCCTTTGGCTGGAGGAGAGCATTCACAAGTGGGGAATTCACCCAGTTCTGTCACTTTGTGGCTGTTCCTGCCAGGGAAACCCTGGTGAGCTGCTGGCTCTCTGTGGACATCCCTCACCTGGGGGGCTGCCATGCAGAGAAGCTAAAATCTGCTGGCAGTTCTGGCTGGATTTTAGTGAACAAATGAGATTTTACAGGATGGCTTTTTGCATGCCCTCTTTTCTTTCTCCAACAGGGATCATAGCTACTGAACAGGAAATAAATAAAGTGTTACTTTGCTTTCTTTCCATTTGGGATCTAGAATGGTGAAGGAGGATACCTCCTGCAGAGGAACTCAGCATCCTTTCACAGCAAACACTTCACATGAGAAGGAAGTTACACATAAATGAGCAAGTGGAGCGAAACATGACAGGAAAGCCAAGTATTTCTTTCCTTTCCCCTTATGATCATTACACTCATTATTCAAAAATTGCTTGTTGTGAGAATGAAATCCACAAGACCCATGGGAGCTATTTGCTGTGACTAATGATGATCTCTGCTTTGAAACAATGAGGAAGATCCAGGAAATCCATTACTAGAATTTTTTTTAAATTCAAAATACATTTTAAACATTGTGAAGATTATAATAACTCTCCGTGTTATTTTTAAACATGGAGCTTTTGGGAACAAGAAGTAAACCACATTAAAAATGTGGCTGGTTGTCTGCTGAGTGATGAGCAGCATCATTTGTGATGTATAGCACATCATGAGTTGCAGTAGGATCATTTTGCCACATATTTCCTGGTGAAATATCATTCACGTTTATTCCAAGTAATAGATTTCTAATGCATAAAGAAAACAGGCTGGAGATTCAGTCTGATTTCTTGCAACTCTCTTCAAAAATTACTACCCTGTCCAAGGGTTCATTGGCAGGAAACTGCCAGTGAGGGAGGCTGAGAGTGGGTGAAATACTCACAAATGTCAGGGTTGCCAGTGACCCCAAAAAGCAAATGATGGTCAGACCAAGGACAAACAATTCCCTGCGCTTGCCCCAGACGTGTGGGAATTCATCCAGGACTCCGGTAATCACTCCCTCCAGTCCTGCAAACTGAAAAGTGTGGAAAAATGATTGGAAAATAGAGGGCAGTGTTACCTGCTTAAAAGTTTCTGTGCTTAAAGGAGCTTTGCAGCAGTGAAACACTGCTGCTTTGTTCTGCTGCAGAGTTGGTGTGGGGTTTTTTAGACAAGTCTTTCCTCCTAACTTCTTTAAACCCTTTAGGGTGGGGATTTAGTGTTCAAGTACTTGTGGGAATGCACTGTTATCCAAAGGCAGTCCTGTGCTACAGGCACCAGGATGTGGAGAAATGAGAGGTGGTTCAGTAGGACTAGGACTGTGAAATCAGCTGAGTTCAGCCCTGCTGGAAGGAGCTGATTCTCCACCTGTAAAACTGGACTCACATGACAGTTTTTTAGTATATTTCCAGTTCCTGCCTTTTAAATCCAATTTATGCGAAAAAACTCCAGATTTTCATAATTGCTTTGTAAGTTTACAAGCAAGAAAGGAGCCTGGAAGGCTGCATTCAACCAGGAGTGTGAGAATCAAGTGCTTTGCTTGTATTTCAGGGTCTTATTAATTGTCACAGTATGACAGTGACAAATCATTTGATTATATTTAAACCTATTCAGATAAAAATTGGAGTAACAGTTGCTGCATTACAGAAGGCACCTGGAGCTGCCAATCCTGCTGCAAACCCCTCAGTGCCAGTGCAGTGTTTGTAATTCTGTTTCTGTGGTGCCTGAGGGAGTCAGGCTGTACCCTGAGGATCCCCCGTGCTGGCTACTCACCGTGCTGTCTAAGCCCAGCGTGAGCAGCATCAGGAAGAAGATGATGGCAAAGAAGGTGGAAGCAGGCATGTTTGCAATGGCCTCTGCGTACGTGATGAAGAGCAGGCTGGGTCCTGGATCAGAGAGTTGGGATCATTGTTAGCCAGTACTGCTGAGGGAAGGACAGGCTGGTGCACGGTGTCTCTTGGGGGAAATCTTCTCCCCCCAGGCTGTTTGGGCACGTGCAATTGCCACCACATCTGTGAAGCTGCAGTCTGACTTTTAGATGTGGTATTTAAGCACTAATTTTTTAGCTGTACTGTATAACAGTGCCCTGATAAATTCAGTATCCTGAATTGTATGTTAAATATTTCACACAATTTGGGCTGCTCTCAGTCTAAAAGTTAATATACAAATCTTTAGTCTACCTTAGAAGCAGTTTGAGATGTGTATAAAACATTAACCTACCAGTGTCTTTGGCAACCTCTGACACGTCTTCGTTCCTCATCTCAGCCATGTATCCCAGCACGGTGAAGATCACAAACCCAGACACAAAGCTGGTCAAGCAGTTCACGGTGCTGGTGACCAGAGCATCTCTGCAACAGAAGACCTAACTCACATCAGGGAATCTGCATCTGCTAGAAGGGGTTTACAGCCTCTTGGTCTACAATCTGGACAGACTCCTAGAAAAACTAGGGGAATACAGGAAAAAAAAACAAGCAGCAGATTTGAAAGAAAGAGGAAAAAAATCAACAACCCATTACTACTTTTTCTTCTCGAATCCAAACAGATGCTGTAACATCAGTCTGACACTGGAATTAATGCTGGCTGTATCCTGGTGTTTTGAAAGAATAGGGATTAGTACATGACTATTAAAGAATTGAGAATTTTATTTTACAAGTCAAAATAGAATTTTTTTAAGGTAACAAGGAAAAAACCATAAATTGCATTTCTGCTCAAGACTATAAAATCATTTCCCAACTGACTACTGAGATTAAATAATTACAGTGTGATGGTTTGACAGGGGTTTAGTCCATTTTGTTGTGGCAGGTTTCTGCACCTCAGACCTCTTGCTGTAATTGGTAAAAATTATCTTACTTTAAGGTAGGGAACTGAGGAGAAATGCTTTAGATTGCAGGTTCTTGCAGTAAGGATTTCTGTTCTGTTACACTTCTGTCTGATTTCTATGTGCACAGGTCTGATAATTCAGTGCCCTTCATCAGCACCCTGTTTCTTTTTCATAAATACCCACAGTTACATTTTTAAACTCGATTTTACTTATAGAATAAGGTAGAACTCACTGGTAGCAGTTGTTGTGGAATTTGTTGTAGCTGGCATAAGCCAACAGGACCCCAAAACCTGGTCCCAGGGAGAAAAAAATCTGAGCTGCTGCATCCACCCAAACCTGAAAAATATTGAAGGCCAAGAAAAAATGACATGAAACAGATTTAATGGGTTTGGCACATTCAGAATATCACTTAGGTCTACAGAAGGGTATTTCACTGGTCTGCCTACGTCCTAGTCCTGGTCTAACAGACACTCTGTTAAGAGAGATGTTGAAATATGAATGTTTATTGTAGATCTGTTGTGGCTGCTGCACTTCTGACAGCATCTTAGATTAATTCAGTGAATTGCCTATAATGAGTTCAACACAAGTTTTGCAGTCGATAGAGAACTTTCTATCCATGATTTTGCAGCCTGCCAAATCTTCCTCCAAACACTGTGTTGTAGAATAGTCCTGTGTTTGGCAATGTGTCCTCCAGGCTATGCAGACTTTTCCTAGATTTATGGAAATACATTTGACAGTGTGGATGCAGTTCTGGTTCTTGGGGCTCAATTCAGCTTTGTTGTAGCTGTGACAGATGCAAGTGTGATGATCTTGTTATGAAAAGCATGTTGTACTTGAAAAGTGGCCACAGCCCTAATGAGTAATGTTCTAAAGTACAATATCAGCTCTCTTTCTGAAGGTGAAAGTCCTCGTTCATTTATTCTCTTCTGATTGAAACATGGAGTTCATTACAACTCATTTCTAATATTCTCTCCCATCGTGTGAGGCCATCCTGTATAATCCAGGCAGAGCTCTGTCATCACCCAGCACACAGATTGCAATCTGCTGTCCTCACTCCAGATACATCCAATACAATATCAATGCCCTTTATTGCTTTTTCAGAAGATGTGGTTCCTTATTGGAGATACTGCTTTATCAGAGACTGGTGTCTTTTCATTTCCTCTTCATTCAAAACCCTCCATATCAGCTGGGCAGCAGCAGACTTGCAAACATTGGAATTTTTTAATCTTCGTGTTTGTAGTATTTATTGCTTTGGGGTTTTTCCATCTCCCTCCTCACCAGACACTTTCACAGGCAGTGAAGTGAGCGCAGCCTTGAGCCTGATGGATTGCTTGTCACCCACAGAGTTCAAGGCTGGATCAGATACTGGAGGGCCTGGGGTTTGTTGGTTAGCTCAGTTTGTCCTCATTCCTCCTTTCCTTTCAAATTTTGGTGGTGTATGCAGGCCTGACTGATTTATTCCTCCTCCACAGGCACTTACATGAGTTACTGAGTCAGGGTTTAGTTGGTGTCCGTGGGCTCATCTGCCAGAGCTTGTCACAGGATGGAGATAGAAGTTTCTGCTCCAGTAACCTGCACTATTTAAATAGGGGCAGCTGTGGACACTGTCGGTCTGTACTGCTTCCCTTAAGCCAAAAGACTGCAGCTCCACTACTTGTTAGGGTTTAATAAATTCAGTTTGCTCAGTGTGACTCATTTTGTTGCAGTGTAGGAGCACTCACAGCTTCTCACTCAGTGTCAGCCTGGTCACCACTTTCCTGGTGAAAAAGTGTTCGGTCACTTGTTTTCTTCTAATCGTTCTGTTCAACCACTGTATGAGAACTCTGTCTTTAGTTCAAAAGAGTGGACTCTAATCTTTAAATTGAGAGTGGACTCTAATCTTTAAAATTCTTTATAATTATGGAATGAGCATGGAGTCAGGCTTTTAAGTTCATGCTAAGATATCTGTTCAGTCATGCTCTGTGTATCTGTGCTGATACACACACTGATAGGCTGAAAGCAAATCTCCTACTCTTCCATAAAGTTTTTTACCTCAGTGGCCAGGAGTTTCTGCCAGTCAGGTTTCAAGTAGTAGAGGACACCTCTCCAAGCCCCAGGCAAAGTTGCACCTCTCACTAGCAGGATGAAGAGGATGATGTAAGGGAACGTGGCAGTCACCCAAACCACCTGGGAGGGAACATGATGAGAGAGCGTTTGCCATGGGTAGAAAGTTAACAGGGATAATAAGAATTAGTTAATCATATTATATCTCTTAGCATTTATAGCATCTTCACGTGAGCTTCTCTGCAGGTCTGTAAACAGACAGTTTGCACATCTGTCCCCTTTTCTTGGCAGGGTTGTTCCTGCCCAGAGAACAGTGGTGTCACTTATTTTTGTCCTTGATTGCTTGGACAAGAGCAGCAGTCACTGTACAGCGAGTGCTCCCCAAATACATCAGCCCATAATCCCTGTCATGAAAACACCCTGAGATAATCCCCTGACATTTAATTGGCTCAGGTAGAACTGCCTGTAGACTGCACTGTACCAAGATGATGTGTCTTGCTTTTACATCACCTTGCCAGATGTTTTGACCCCTTTCCAGATGCTGAAGTACACAATGGTGAAGATTAACAACAAGCAGAGGGTCAGTTGCCAGCTAATGCCCCCCAGGTCATCCAGCCCATTGGACCTGTGCACCTGCAGAACCTGGCGGCTGCAAGAGGAAAGAAAAACACGGTAGAGATAATTTTTTAACAAATGCTTACATTAAATATGCATTTAACAGTCCCATACTGTGGTCTGAGCATTACAAGGAATCCTGAGGCCTTGATAAGCAGCCTTCAAAGTCACGACATTTTGGATTCATTTTATTTTAATTAAAAGTTTGATATTAACAGCACACCAGTAATGATAAATGACAGTAGACAGCGACTGGAAAGCTCCTAAAACACAGAGCACCCCTCATACACCCTAATCTTACATCCCCCTGCAAGAATTCAGAGCTTTGGAGAGGGTACCATCAACAACCAGCCCTGCTGCCCTCTGAGGAAAAGCTTGCTGGTGTTCCAGCAGTCTGGCTAACACCACCATCCTCACTTACATGCACTTACGTATAAAATTCTTCTGCAGGAGAGATGGAGTGCAGGGACCAGCTGACGTTGTCCTTGCTGAAGTAGTTGGTGCAGTTTCCTGTGTTCCAGGGATTTGTGCAGCTGGTCCAGGGCAGCTCCGCCGTGAAGGAGGAGATGAGGTAGTAAAAAGCCCAAGCCATGATGGTGTTGTAGTAGGAGGCTACGTAAAGATCTATGATACAGATGGCAAAGCCAATTCCTGGAGAGGCAAGAAATAATTGCATTCAGTCAGTGTAAGTTTTAGGCCAAAAAAAGAAAAGGAATTGGTTATCACATCAACTACCATTAGTAACTGTCTAAGGCAGCTCTGCAGGAGGAACAACAGCCTCTCAAGTTTTTACAACACTGGAATTTCTTGTGACTTCAGAAATACTCTGATTGCAGCAAAGCATCCTTAACCAAGAGAGAACATGCTTATAAGGGGGGCTTTTCCATGTATTCCTAAATTTCTGCAATTTAGAAATAGGCATCTTGCAGTCTCAGTAAATAAAAAGACAAGACCAGAGCTATAACACTGGGACCAAGAGTAAATGAGGATATAGAACAGTTCCTTTTATTCTTTATAATTTTAGGCTTGGTCAGCCTCTGTCTAACAATTTGAGTTGCATCCTGTACGTGTATACAAGAGTACACACACATGTGCAGGTGTAGATGGAGTTTTAGGAAAGCTTTCTTCATAAACCCAAAATCTTGTGTAGAACAAGCCTTACTTGGCTTTATGAGATTTTCTCTTTTCCCCCTGTAATTTCACCTTTATAGGAAAATTTTCCAGTTATTCAGAAAGTTCCATTTCCCTTTCTTACCTTTGAATATAGGACATATTTTTTTCCAAATGGAAATACACCCATTCCTGTGGTACTGTCCTAGTGCTAATTCCATATAGAAGAGAGGAATCCCTCCGAAGATGGCCATGATTGTGTAAGGAATGAGGAATGCTCCTGCAAGAGAGAAAGCAGATGATTGTAACTCTTCATAGACTTCTCTTCCAACAGCAATCCATAAACAAGAATGCCTTTTATCCCACAGGGAAAATGCATATCCCCTCCCTAGCCAACACACCACTGAATTACCATGGGATTTCTCATAGGAGTAACTACTTAGCAGTGTGAACAAGAAGCAACACTCAGGCCAAACTTCTCACATTCCTGTAACACAGGATTCACCAAGGCTCCACTGGCTGCAATAGGTACAGCTGTGAGATGGGCTGCAGATAAAATAATTAATTTCTCCAATAAAATGCCTTTGTTACATCAGAGAGACAAAGGTCGTTTCTAAGATCTCCTTGATTAGATTTTAGATTGATATTTTGGCCCTTATGTCAGTGAGTCAAAGACCTAGCCTTCCTCAGAAGTTGGTTTAGACATGTTGGTTTATCAGATTTTAAAATGCTCCTTGAGAAAGGGATTGAGTCATTTGTGTTGGAGTGTGGGTCTGCACCTACCTGGCTCTCAGCTTCTGGTTGTGCTGAGATTTTTAAATCTTCCTAAATAACTTTTCTGTCATTATCCTATCCCAATACTTAGATTTTCCAGTAAATAATTTCTCCTTGGTCATATGTTTTACATGATATTGTAAAAGCCACTAAATCATCCATTTATAAACCAAGAAATTCAGCATTAAGGAACAATGAATAGGACTGGGCACTGACCTCCTCCATTTTGATAGCAGATATAAGGAAATCTCCACACATTTCCCAGATCCACTGCATATCCAATGACAGAGAGAAGAAAGTCAATTTTTTTACTCCAGGTCTCTCTGTCCTCCAGCTCCATCAGCTGCTGCTGAGCTTCGGCCCCGCAGGTGGTGGATGTGGTGGTTGTGGTGGTTGTGGTGGCTGCTGGGGCCGTGCCCTGGGCGTCCTCCACCTCTCCATTGCAAGGAACTGAGCTCTGAACCCCTGAATAACCATTTGAGATCTGAGCTGCCTCCCCTTTATCCCCCTGGCTGGGGTGGACTTTGTTGCCATCCTCCACCAGCCGTAGGGCAGATTTAGGGTTCCTGACCAGAAGTCCGTTCTCTTTACAATCTTCTCCTTTGCTACAGTCTGAGACATCTTTCTTGGAAGTCAGGGGCTCTGTCTCATTGCTTGTAGCCTTTTTTTCCATTTTTTCTAAGATTTGTTCTGGTCACTTGCAGACAGGCAGCACCACAGGATCCCCTCGTGGTTTGTCTTCCCACACTTTTATTCCCAGCACTTTTAGAATTCCTCTTCCATACTTAAATCCATCAGATTGAAGGCACAAGCACCATCTAAGAAACGAAAAAGAGTTGAAAATCCATTACAGGACTTACTGGTGCTGGTAACTTCCAAGTTACAGCCAGCAGGTTCTGAGATTAAAATACAAAGGTAATTAAGCATCACAGCATGCAATGTGAATCATGGAGCAGATAAATCTACGATTTTGTCCAAAGAAAGGCAGGAAGAAATCATCCTCTTTGGCAACAGAACCTGGTGTACATCCTCTCAGGAGGATCGGCTGGACTTTGTGCATTGCTGGACACCTCACACACAGTCACAGTCCTGCTGTCTTCTGGTGTCACGTTCTCCCTCTGAACACTGTTGGACTCCCAGTTTGCAAACTGAGGGCAGAGTTTAGTGTGACTTTTATTTTCATTTTCTTAAGTTCATCCTGTGGCTCATCCACTCATCTTGTGGCAATTTCTAGATTCACCCAGTATGAAGGGAAAAGAATTCATTAAACAAATATAAGACAACCATGGGTATAAAAATTACATTTCATGACCACCTTTCTTCAGAAATCCCACAGTGTCTGCTCTGTTTAGCAGCAGATATAGAAGGCTTAAATGAAACTTTAGAAAAGTATTTAAATCTCAGTGGTTTTGCATCAACTAACTTTTGAGGCTCAGTCAGCACTAATAACAAGAAGAGATAATAAAGTTCAATTTGATTATTTTGATTAAGAACTAACATGTGAGTCTAAAGGACAAAACTTGTCCCCAGTTTTATCTGACTCCCTGAGCAAATAAAAGCATCTTTCATTCTCTTTGGATCTGTTGACACTGTGGTTCCAGCACTCAGAAGGGTGGTGGGCACTACTCCTGTGCTCCTGCAAAAAAACAGGCACTGGGAGGATCCCTGGCTTCTCTGCCCTCGTCATATGTGCTGAAAACAGAATCCAAGGGAAAGAAACCTTCCTGAAATAAAGTAGAACACAATTAACTTTTCCTTCAGAGCAAAGGGAACAGAGAAGGGGTTGTGATTCTGTGAGCAGGTCATGTTTTGTTTTCTGCTGATTTGTTCAGGTAATGTAACCACCCAGCTGCCTTTACCCAACGAAACCTTGTAACAGGAGCTGATCCCCTGTGCTGTAAATTCCCCAGGGCAGTAACCCTGCTTTATTGCTAGCAAACTCACACAATCTACATCATGCCACCACAGATTAAATTGTTACAATTACATCTAATTTTTCCTTTTCAAAATATTTTATCACAGTAGTAACTGTCATTGTCACATCCTAGCAGAAAAAACAAGCATTATTGCACTTTTAACTGCAGGAAAAACTAAAGCAGAGAAGGAATATGATTTGCTTATTTCTAGAATTTGCTGATTATCAGAGCTGTTAAAACTCAAGTTTTTCCCAGGTTTCCACCTTTTGCAAGGATAGTTTGTTAAACCTTTTCTAAACATTTCTCAGTGCAAGCAGAAATAGAAGAAAAGTTATTGAGCTGCAGAGCAAACAGGAGGATGGTCTCGAGATAAAAGTCACTTGAAGATGTTGTTTATAACCTTCAGAAATCTTTAGTTCTCCAGGCTTACCTTCTGTGTCTACCCAAATAATCCCCTTTCCATCGTACAGCAAGCAGTGCATCATTAATGTGAATTCTTACAAGAGCAAGTACTTTGCTGCCGTTAATTAATCATCCACAAAGATTGAAACATGCTCAGAGTCCCAGAGAAAAACACCGGGGCAAAGAACAGGAGGTTCTGGTTTACCTGCAGAACTATAAAATCTGAATGCCTTTGGAGTCCAAAACCTTCCAAATGCCCCAAAAGAGGTTATAGAGATGGAAACAGCCCTGGTGGCCACATAGAAATCCAAGGAAAGGCCACAGCCAATCGTCCCCTTGTACAGAGCATGGTAAATACGAGGTGGGAATATGGAAAAGTAACCTGAGCCCTTCTGAACTTTACACCTCTCACCCATAAATGGGAACGCAGTAAAGGATGTTGATTTAACTGCATTATCTCATGGGACTGATTTTTCCATACCCGAGGCTTAAACTCTCACTCTCTTTGTAAAACGCTTTATTTCTGCACGTTTTTCAGTGCTTTCTTTACTGAGGGGAGGTCAACGATTTTTGTTGATTTCCAAGATCTGTGACAACCAGGATCGTTGTCCATCCAGACCTAAAGTCCTTCTCCTGTTCTTCTGGAGACTACAGGGAAAATAAACACCACATTATTTGAAATATTTCTGTAGAATTTTCAGTAGTTTGAGCCTCAAATATGCAAAATTACATGTGAATTTTCAGGGGCTTCCGCTGCAAGTTGAACAATTTCTTTCTGAAAAAGGAATTACAGCTCGTCAGCTGTCCTGGGAAATCTCTGGAGTGATGGAGTCCACGGCTACACAGTGGAGTTCACAGGGACATAGTTGGCACATGAAGACAGAACAGTTTCAGATTGTTTCATTACACTGTAAAAAATTGTGGGAGAATGTGCTTTTTTCTTTGCTTTGCTACAAAACAGTGGAAAAAAAATATTTGAAGGCGCTGTGACCACTACAAAGGGTGTAGAGAGCTGCAGAGAGAGCTCTTGGAGTTGGGAAATATGCTCGGACACCAGGGAAGACATCCAGGGGATAATGACCCCAATAGTGAAAAATTTTGCCCACCTCAGCCTCCCCTTCTTCTCTGCCCAGATCCCTAATTCAGGTGCTTGAATGATGACAGCAGTGATCCCAGAAATAACAGTTTATTATCTGTTTTCAATCTGAGCTGTCGCAAAGGTTGCTGTTACATAACTGCACCTCGGCTCCTTATCACCCCTAATTAGCTGCAGGAGAAAAAGGAGAGATAAAAAAGGGAAGAAGACAGAGCTCTGTGCTTTCGTTTCCTTTTGATCTGTGTTTGGTAGACGTGACTTTGCTCCCCTGGGAGGCCCTGGTGCCTCTGCAGCAGCCCTGAGCAGGGGTTGTTCTGCAGGGCAGCTCCATCCAGGAGCACATGGAAGGTGCCAGCCCTGGGAATGTCACCCTCCCTGTGCAAAGGGTGACTGAAGAGGAGTGACCCTGGAGCACACAGCGTGTCCTCCACAGCTATTCCAGCTTTGTTGGAAACCCTGGGATGCATAACTGAAGACGTGTTTCCACACACTGGGCTGCAGCCACCAACGCAGTTCACATCAGCCAAACATTAATTAAAATTATATTTATTTATCTCCCACCCGGAGCTGAACTTGAACCAACACTGTAGATGTAAAATCCCTGCATATTCCTTGATGCACAGATCCGGCTCTTCCGCCTTTATCAGAGCAATCCTCGAGGAGCATCCCTGGCCTGGGGCCCGGTTCCTCCTGCTCAACTGAGGGAGCATCCCCTGTTTATTTCTGGAGGCTCGCAGTGACCTCTCGTGGCAGTGTGAGAATCCCTCGCCTTTCATGCTGTGCCACTGAGTAAACAAGTCTTTCCAGCACAACAACAAAGTGATTTTCCTGCTCTCGGCACTTTTTAAAGGAAGAATTGACGTTTAATGTGCCTGGGAGAGTAAAGCGATTGGGTTGCGGTGCAGCGAAGAGCAGATGCTTCAAGGGAGGCAAATCTCGAGTCAGTGGGAGGTTGCTGGGTTTGAGGTGGGGCTGCAGTGCCTTCCCCAGCACTCGCCCACCCCCCGTGCCTCCCATTTTAACTCTCTCAGTCTTAAAATTTGCTAATTTGTATGTATTTCACTTCACACAAATGATGTTCTTATTTCGTGTGCTAATTTTATGGAAGTGGAGAATCAGCACTCGCTGGGCCACAGCTGCATTCCTGCAGGAAAACTCAGGTCCCGCCTTCCCTCTCACAGCTCCTCCATCCTCCTGCTTCCATCCCTTCACATGCAGGCACTCGCAGGGAACTGAAGCACTTTGAACCTCAAGAGGAAGAGTCAGCCCAGGGTGTTGGCAAACAGAACCAAAAGCTGGGATGATTCCTGTTAACTTGACCTAAATCTCACGTTTATCACAAAGAATTTAGGATGGTTAAAGTTACAGCTGCCTGACTCACATGACACCTTGCAGCTCACACAGGCAGTTGTGCGTAAATGGAGAGAGTCCAAGGACATTACTTTTATCTCAAGTATCAAGCAAGAAGTTTGTATGACAAGATAGGAATCATTCACCCCAGGCAGGAGAGGGCTGTGCTGTTTGCCCGGACCTGTTCTCACCTCTGAGCCACAGATGAGCCAGAGAGGCTTCGTGTTTTCCCTCTGAGTTTGCGCACTTCAGGAGCAACCCTTAAATCAAAGTATTACAGAATAGGTGTCCCCATACTGTGAGGACTTGTTAAAAAATAAACGTTTCAGCCAATTAAATTGCATTGCTCTCAATTATGATAAATTTTACCTGCTGTGTACACAAATCATATTTAGCTTCTTAGTGCAAAAGAATATTAGTGCTTTTTGATGTTGAATGCGTTCACTTTTACTGATTTCATTAAAAAATGATTACCTAGAATGTCCTTTCCTATAGCTCATTAGCAAGTGTGACAGTTTGTATTTCAGATTTCAAAACCTGATATTCATAAATACTTAGGAACCACAGAACTGGGGCATTAGGTGTAAAGCAGATGTAAGCTGATATCTAGACCGTTCCTCCACAACAGAAAATTGATTTATTCAGGGGACTTTTTTTTTAGAAATTCTTTTCTAGTTGAAGAGAATCAAAATTGAAATTTGATAAAGAGTGATGAAAACCCACTGACATGAATGGTCCAGTGAATTGTAACAGGTTTGATCCCAGTGCCAGTGATTTTAAGTGTTACTCATTTGGGTACTTTGGCACTATAACCTGGGAGTATTTTAAGAGGAAACTTGCAGCATGCAGGTGACAAAATGGACCTTTTGTATGGATATTTGCAAGGCTCCAAGGGCTCCCTCACATTCCTGCTAAAGCAGAGTGAACTCAGCAAGTCCTGCTGGTGAGACAATGGCCCTCGTGGGAGAGTAAAAGGCTGCTTCCCAAAGAGTGGCACAAGGAGAGGTTAACTCCTGTATTCCCAGATAAGGTAAGATGGGAAAAGAGTGCTGCTGAAAGCAGCAGTTTTGGGGAAATAGAAACCTGTACTGGGAGGTTTATGTCACAATCTTGTCCGTGTTTCACTCTGAAATTAAAAAGTCATCAGGAAAGAGAGATTTTTACCTTTCAAATTCTGTTAAGAAGACAGACACTGTACTGTAGTGGGAATGCTGCCAAACTGGTGTCAGTCATTTAAAGAACAGGGAGGAGGGGAAATGCATTTTTTTGGCTCGAGAGTGTCTGTGTGTAGTGCAAGGAAACAGATAAGCTTGGAGGGAATGATATTGCTTTTGTGTTCTTCCTCAAATTATTTATATAAACTTGAAGGAAGAGCCATAACACAGCAAACATCACTAAAAAAATGGAGCACCATCCCTTAGTAACAGATGATGTTTCTCTGAAGGAGATTTGTTAATGGCTATCTCCAAATTACAGCCCTTAATTCGGGCTCCAAGTTCTACTCAAGCTCTTTATGAGACATTTATCCCACAGGCAGTGTTCATTGTGTTCTATCAGTTCTATAAAATACAGAGCTGCAAACACACAGGTTGGGAAAAGAGTTCAAACACGAGCATCAGGAAGGAGATCAGGACACAAAATTAATATTTCCTTAGGCTCTGCTACTAATGAAAACTCAGCAGTTTATATTTCCATGGAGGAAAGCAGGAAAGAACTTAAACACACTGCACATTTCTATCAGAGGGAATAATTTAGGGGGTTTATTAAATTCCAGTTTTGGGGCAGTTTTTCTTAATTTAACCATCTGAAATTCATCACATCCTGTCCAATTAGAAAATTGTCACAATGGTCACTTGCTATATGAGAAGTTTGCAAAGTATTCTCCAAGAAAATTATGGTTAATTCACCACTAAAATCACCAGAAGATGCAGCCCAAGTGTTTGAGAGCTTCCCTGGTAAATGTCTGACAACCCACATTAAAAAAATGCCACAACATTTTCAAGAATCCAAATCCATTAAATGCCTGATCCCTTTTCCCCCAGGCTTTCCTAACATATCAAAACATGTTTTCCTTGCCTATTTATATATTCAGTTGCATTGCATTCCTTAATTAAACTCCATATTTCTTAGCAAACTAACCCAGCAAGCCAGTTGGTTTCAGTAAACGTGATTGACTATAAATACATAGGACATGCTCTTCAGATTTATTACTTGCAATAAATCTGTCCCATTGAGTTCAATAATTTACTGAGCTGGAACCATTTACCTTTTAAAATACAACTTAATATGGTTAATAAAGCTCACTTCACCCTTTCAAAATAAATAACAGCTTAAATTGCCTGTTTTTTCTTTTTTTCCTTTGGATTGTGCTGCTGTCCTTCATTTTTCCTTATAGTTTAATGTTTTTTGTAAGCTTTAAATAACTTTACATCGTAATGCAGTTATGTGGACTGCCAAAACTCTTAAGTTTAGATTGTCAGAACATGTTCTGCTACAAACATTTGACTCCCAACATTCATAGCTGCTGGACAAGTGCCTGAACATGACAGAGTAGAGCATGTAACAGCAGAAAGAAATAAAAGGCACTAAAAGTTTTAAAAACCCAAGGAAAATTAAAACTAAAATCAATGTATCTTTTTTGCCCCCAAAGCTTTGTTAGATGCACAGTGTTTTAGAAATTGCCAAAGACCTTAAAGCTGATTTAAAACCAAACAAAATCTAGAGTAAAGATTTTAGCCTGTCATTAGTATTTCAGATTTTATAACCGAAGTGGAAAGAGACAACGCGGAGGGAAAGTTAATGAAACTCCAGCGTCTGCTGCTGCAGGGGGTCAGCTCTGAGGAGCAGCTGTCTCTGAGTCTGTCTGAATTTCATAAAAATACTTCAGACATCGCTGTGTAAAGACAAAATTATAAAGTACCTGTGTTTGGGGTCGGTCCGAAGCGCTGCCCTTGGAGAGATCCAAGCTCGAGTCCCCTTCACCCACATTTACTTCAGCCTGGGGAGCTCAGCCTGTGGGCAACTCAGCATCCTGGGGAGGTTTTTGTACACCAGTCCCCCTCACATGGTCTGATTTCCAGATAATCTGCTGCCAAAGAGCTCTTTAAGAATTTTTGCGTCACTTTAGTCAAATAAACTTTACGTTTCACCAGGGCTGCAGCTCAGTTTTCCTCCTAGAGGTGGGTGGCTACATTTGCCTGCTCTGATCCGTTCGGGCGAGCAGGATCCAATGAAGGCAGAGGCAGAAGGAAGGGAAGCTCTCCTGGTAAGGGACAGCTTTGCTGGGTATTGTTACAGCTCTAAATAACAGGATGGGGATGAGGATGGACACAACAAAGTTTTGAGGGAGTCAGTGAATTACAAATTTGCAGGTCTGTAGGTTACAGGAGGATAGGAAGGACTGGGATACTATCACAACAAAAGGGCTTGAAAACGTAATTTCTATTGCTGAATAGTTGCATTATTTTAATAAAGAAAGGTTTAGTTTTGTTTTAAAGCTTGAAGCACAAAGTCTTTACAAGCGTTTTGCTGCCTCAATAAGCTCAACAAGTAATTTCCTTTCTTCCTACCAGTACTCCAAATATCTCACTCCACCTCTGACACGCTTATTTCTCCAATGTTTTTCATCCAGGATTTCTTCATTCCTGCACTTCACGACTTGTTTATAGAAAGTCATAAATCACAGATCAATGCCATAGTTTAGGTGGCAGATTTAGGGAAAAAAAAAAAAAGTTGGAAAAGCAGAATAGGGGCAAGTAAGAGTAGGTGATTGTAAGAGCAGGTGATTGTTAGAGCAGCAGCAGCAGCTGTAAGCAGTTGCCAGTTTTCAGAGACTTCTTCCGAACAATTGAAAAGAAAATAAACTGAAAACTGGAGAGCTGTAATTTGCACTTTCCTTTGCTGTCCCTGGTCCGTGACAGAGCCGCAGTTGGGCAGGGCGAGGCACCTGCACCATCTCAAGGAGAGCTCGGGCATTGCAGTTACACACACGAGGGGCACATAATAAATTCAGTTTTGTCTCCCATTAACTTCCGTGGGCACCGTGTTAAGGCTGTTCTGTCAAACTGAGCTTTTTTCCTTCAGTTGCTTTAGAAATTCATTGATCTTTTAGCGCAAATAGCAATATCTGCCTCCTGTCTGCCGTGCCGGATTTCCCTCCTGTGTCCTGCTTTCCAAAATAATCAGGATTGGCTGTGCTAACCTCCACTTCGCTGCAGACAGGAAAACCCCCACCAGTTTGTGTCCTTGCGTGTAATATTCCTCCACAACCTTCCCTCTGTTTTGTCCTGTTCTGGAGGGTTTGCAAGGACAGATCCTGCCATTCCTCGCTCACTAAACCTTTCTGGAGGTCAAAGCACAGTGTTTTAATGTGTAAATATCCAGCTGTGCTCTGCAGAGCAGGATTTTTTCTTTCCTGGGAGGATGGCTGGCACAAGGAATCTGCACTTTTGCTTTCTGTACAGATTTCTACTGCTGGGAGACTGGAAGGGATTTTCCAAACTCACTTTTTCTACCCTCTTACAAGAAATAAGTTCTCTCTACTGAGAGCCTCTCTGCTCTTTACATAATTATATCTTGGGTTTTTAAAAATTTTAGAGGGATCGTGACCTTTCTCTGGGCTTTTTCTCCATCTCAGTCTCTGCTTGGAGTCGGTTCTTTTCTGCCTTATCCGGGCCTTTTTGTTCAGGTGGTTTTTTTCATTAATGTCTTCCGCAGCAGTTGTTGGCTTTTGGGTTTGTTTTGTCTGGTCTTTTTGGGTTTAGTTTCTTGACAAACAGTCTGGAGCCTTTGGGGCATAATAGAAATAACAGACTGGAGATTTCAGGCAAAACATTCAACTTTATGACACCTTATTTATTATTTATTTATTATATTTATCTCATAAGTGAAAAACTTTCAGGGGCTGCACTGAATTCTGAGCCAGCTCCAGAATCTCATGAAATCTTCTGGGCATTGGTGGGTGAAATTCCGATGATTTAGGGAAAGTATGAAAAAAAAAGAAAATGGACTTTACACAAGACATGATAAAGCAGCTGCAGATTGCAGCACAAGGATGGGAATCATCACTCAAATGACCTCGTAACAGTAGTACCAACTGTACTATGAGATCAGTAATAGCTCTGCAAGCATCTCTGATTCACTGCCAATAGAAGGCTTGGAACAATTTTCCAAGTAACACAAACCAAACAAATCCTGCAATATTTGTTTGTTCCCATCTTTCCTTAGTTAGCAATCAGACTACATTTAGAAGCTATTACAATTGGCTTTGGGATAAAAGAAATTCTGATTGCCCTTCCCTGCTGTTTTCCACACTGACAGTGCTGGGATGCACATCTGGGAGTTGGATAAGTTTTGGAGAGTTTTTGTTATTTCCACTACAACTGTTTTAAGAGCACATTCCAATGGAGAAATCTGATTCCTAGAACCCACAAACCACCACTACACGTAACCTCTCCTCAGTTTCTTCATTAGGAATTGGTGTTATTTTCTGCCATTTGATTGAATCTGAGAGAGTTGACTTTCATAACATTATCTGTCAATATTTGCCACCTGTCAGGGGAACTGGCTTTGAATTCTCACATGAAAACTACATGGTTTTGTTAACAAACTGGAAATGGAAACTATTAGTCAGCTGGTTCCTCAGTGGTCTAAAGGTTAAGGCTTTGTAAAGGAGAGATAGATAGATAGATAGATAGATAGATAGATAGACAGACAGACAGACAAAGGGAGAAATCAACATTGAAATACAGTGGGCACAAATTATTATTTTATTCTAACCAAAGCATCTTTTTAGCAGTTGTATGTTAATTATTTTGTCATCCGGATTTACAGCTGATAAGACACGGAGCTTTCTTTGCTGAGTGACAACCTGCAGCAAGCCAGGCTTATTCCCACATTATTTCCATTCCATCCCTTGGAAAGAGTATAATTTTTTATCCTCTCTGAACCATTTCCTACAAACTGACAGAGGTTAAGTGGCCTGTTCCTCCATCACACACTCTGCAGAAGTGCTGGAACACTTCACTGGGAACAATCCCTGGCTGTGAACTGTCTCCCACACACCTGGGAAGAGACCGAGGCTCTTCTTGGATCCAGCTGTGCCTTGTGCTATGCAGGACCCTGAGAACTTCCTCAGGCTCAGGAGGGAGCACATGGCAGCTCAGTCATCACTCAGCTTATCTGACGGCTGCTGATCTCATCAGTGAGTTTTCCCTCAAGACAAAAGGGCAGAGTGGCCCAGTAAAAGTCACATCAGCAGGAGCTGTTCACGGGGGATCATTTTATCCACAGATTTTACCCACATTTCCAACTACAGGTTAAAAACAACCTCACCTACCTGGAAGGTGTGAGGTTCTGGTTTATGGATAACAACCAGTCCTTACCAATGCTTCCATGGCTGTTCTCCCATAGGCAGAGGAATATCCTTGACTTGGTGGCACCAGCACAAACCTGGGAACACTTTGTTCAACTGCCCCCAGAGTCCTCACAGTGGGAAAACCACAGCTCTCACCTTGGCATCTGCGTTCCCCCTCCCCTTCCCAATTCCACCTTGGAAAGTACTTATAAAATTGCAGGGCATAAAGGCAGAAGTGTTGCTGCCAGATTGGCTTCATTCCCCATAACGTGTTTCAGCCATGTGGATTTTCTGTGCTTATTTGAAGGAAAGGAAAAAACCACAATACTATTGTATAAAGTGCACAGGGAAATATCTGGGCAAGAACTGGGGAGATAAGCACAGGCTGGACAATACTTTAAAACACTGAAACGAACAAAAACTGGCTTGGAATCAGTTTTGAGTTTATCAAGCTCAATCCTCATCAGCGCTACCACCAGCAACAAAAATATCAGTTAAACTCTAGAGAAAATGTCAATTCTCCTTGGCTGCTATCACAGTCATAGATAGCACAGAGGAAACAGAAGAACTGGTGTTAAAGTCATAAGTAGAAAGATCTTGAAGGACTAAAATTACTGACCTTTTGGAAGAGGAAAAAGCCCCCAAAACAACACATGCATTAGTCATAAAGAAAATATTGTGCATAGCACAGCTTTCCAAGGGATCTGGCTCTGTGTCAGAGCCACCAGGGAGTACAAGAACTGTGTGCTTGCCTTCACTCAAGTGACAGCAGTGAAGTGGAGACTCTGCATGAGACCCCAAGAGGGTCTCTGGAGGATCATCAGGTCCATCCCCCTGCCCAAAGGAGGATCAGCTCCACCAGAGCCATTTCTGACATTTCTGTACCCTGTTGTTAAGGGTCTGTGATGGAGGCACCACACCCTCATTGCAGGTCACCAACATCTTCCCATTCCATCAGCTCCATGCACCTCTTTAAAAGAAGAAACCAGAACTGTCCCAGTCACTTTAGAAAGTGTTTATTCAAAAGCTTCATAGCACCATCTTGTTTTTTAAAACAACCAAATAAAATGCAGCAATTAAAACGTTGGTTTTTCTGTTGAGCATGACACTAACTCCACCTGTGAACATATTTATGGTTGTTCTTGCTAAAATAACTGAAAAATAGCGCTCCTGTGCACACAGACATAGCACTGGCCCTTGGGGGGGTTATCCAGTCCCAGCTCAATAATGGAACAATTAAACCAAGTGGAACTGGATACCTCAAGGAAACAGTCCCCCTTCCCCAATTCTGCTGGAAGAGAAAATTTTCTAAAGGTCATTTTTAGCAGTTTCAATTAATATGTCCCCTCCAAAACTTCAGCAAAACTGAAAATGTAAATATATAAAATATTTTTGGGGAGTTCTTTTATGGGACAAGTCAGACCATAATTCTGAATTATCTCAATATGTTTGTTCTAACAATCACCTAACTATTAATTCTAAAGGGCCTTTAATGCCCATTTTTTCTAGGGAAAACACCGTTCAAAATAATTTTACTACATTACTATGCTGATTCTCATTAAAAATTTAGGGTAAAATCGAACTGCCATCGACAGCACTTATCATCTGCTTTCATTCTGAGGTTTGTTTTCCTTTTCCCTTTTGAGTTTTGGAGCAGCCTGTCTGGGAGCTTGGATCAGTGAAGCGCTATTTCCCAAGGATCCCTAACTTACATTTCAGGAATAGGGACCAGGCCGAGGGCTCGGTCACGTTATCGTTTGGCTATGGCTTCCGACCACTGGAATTCTCTATTGCAGCTACTTCTGATGACCATGAGGAGGCAAATGCTCTGTGCTTCACTTGGCCAAAGCCCCCATGGGGTCCCAGGCTGGCAGAACAATCGGCTCCTGCTGCATCACGGCCAGGATCTCCTCGGGCACGTGCTTCTTGTCCACCACCACCTCGTACACGTACTCGGAGAACCAGTCATCCGTCATGATCAGGTAACCTGGGGGGACACAGAGCATCACAGCACTGAGCCACTGCAGAAAAGCAGCCACAGACAAGCCTCACCTATGAATGATGCATTAAACAGGGCCTGGTCACGCTGGTTATCTCTCAAAACACACACAAAAATATCTGGAGGAGGTTAACATACAGGATGTACTTTGTGTGCACTGAAAGGTCAAGCAAGAAGCCCACCAGGAAAAACAAGACCCAGAATATCCATAATTTATGTTTGCTCTGTTAAAATGAGCATTGAGAATACTCAAGGGAATTACAAAGCCTTCAAGGCATTAAAGGCAGAACGTAAAATTATTTGAATCTATTTGAGGCTTTAGAATTTTCCAGGTGAATCTGTTTCAAGCAAACTTTCTTGGTTTAGTTTTTGCAGTAAGAGGCAGCCACTGCTTTCCTCAAAGCCATTTAAATCACATTCAGGCTGAACCAAATCTTAATTTTCTCTCTTAATATGAAAATGACAGTGAACGCCCTTTGAACTGGGAGTGAGGGAAATCACTTTAGAGGTTTTAGCAGAGAGCTGCCATTGGAAACAAGCTATTCCAGGTGAACTGGGAGTAAGAGTGGCTGGGAGAAAGGAAGCATTTAGCAGACAGATGAGAAGGCTTTATGTAATAAAGTTCCTCGTGTCCTTATACAGTATCATCACACAATCAAATGAAACAAGAAAATGTCTAAAGAACATGGACAATAAATGCATCTATCTCCACCATCTTGTTTCTAAAGCAAGAGATCAGATAATCCCATAAATTAAAACCCCTATCAACTGTAACCTGAGCTAGAAGCCATTTTGGAAACACTGCCAAAGGGAGCTGCCTTGATTATCCTCTCTTCAGGATATGAGTTCTTGGGACACACAAAAACCTCTCACCCCCAAGAGCCAACAAGTAATTGCACCCTGAGAGGATTAATGAACTCTGCCTCTGACATCCTGTCCCTCGGAGCCGATTGGGATCGCGGCGTCTGAGCGAGGAGGAAGCGCCGAGCACGACTCCAGAACATGCAAATAACTCAGGTCACTCTTTGGGGAGGCCTGGGCACTGCAGACCCATACACACACATCCTGCAGACACCTGGGAAGCCCCTGAACGTCCCCAGAGGGCCTTGGAGAAGCCACATTGTGCTTGTGCTGTAAGCCCTGCCCGGGGAGAGCAAATGAACAGTGCCTCTGTCACAGGGCACTTTTGGGATGAGAGATGCACAGACAGACTCTGGGTGCCTACAGGTAAATCCTTGAAATGCCCTCCTGCAGGAGAGCAACAGCCAAGACAAGACATGAAAAGCCCAAAGGGAGCTGACTTCTAGCTAGAGATGTATCTTAAAAAAGCTCTTTTCATGCCAAAACAAGCAGATGGACCCCTCTCCACAGTGTGATTTAGTATTCCCCTCTTCCTTGCTTTTAATCTGACGGGATAAGCTGGGTTCAAAGTTGGGTAATAATGTCCTGTGTGCCTCCAGAACAAAGGAGTACTCAGTAATTAAACTTGCCTGTGTGGCTGAAAAAGTGCCAATAAAACAGAAAGGAAATATTTGACTGGGAAATGACTTTTTTACCTCAGAAAACAAGCAATGTTTGTCAGCAGCTGTGTTCATTCCTTGAGCAAAACCACACAGGGTTCCAGAAACACTTATACAACACATACAAATGTAATTACTGAATAGTTAAGAGAGGCAAAGCTGGGCTGCTTCACAGGGGTTCCCTTTCTCTGGGACAAGCACTACCACAAGATTTCACTCTGCTCACTCTGGAGTGTGAACATATAACTGACTCCATCCCATAATTCCCAAACCAGGAGTCCCAGTCTTTCCAGTCTTGCACCATTCCAGTCAGGGGGAAACAGGTGGCACCTGGCACCTTGAGCTGTACTTGGAACAACAGGGAACCCCACAGGAAAACACACAGTTCTTTCCACCCCAAAAAAGTCATTTGTTTGCTCATTTTTTAATGACTCAAGACCAGTCTCTGGTGTTTTGTTGCAGACTGGACCCTTGATCACCCTGTCCAAGAAATCCTGGGAGTTGGGGCTTACTCCTATCCCCCACACCCAACTGGGCCTCAGCTGGGATGTGCCAAGTTTAGCATCATTCTTGGCTGACTCCTCACTGATGTGGACTCTGGTTTCTTGTGCTGGACTTAACCAAGCATGGCTTCCCAATTCCTTAACAAGGCAGGTAAGATAAAAATCTTAACTCTTATCACAGTGAGACACAGACTCAGTGGTACAGCAAGACAGATCAGACAAACTCTGAGTCCTCACCCTCCTACACTAACTACTGGACACTGAAGAGTGAAAAATCAGGGCAGGAAGGAGAAAAAACCCCATCAAGTTGAGTCACAGTCCCTGAAGGGATTTAAATGATGTGTAGATGTGACATTTGGGGACATGGTTCAGTGGAGACTTGGCAGTGCTGGGTGAACAGCTGGACTCTTTTGGACCTTAAATGGGCTTTTCCAACCTAAATGATTCTGTGACTCTTCAGTTACCTCTTCTAGTGTTTGGAAGGAGCCCTGGAGGACATGTCCAAGTGCCTTTTGCTCCAGAGCAGTTTGTTTGGTCATACCCAAGAAAATCATTCAGGGATTCACCTCCCCGAAAAAAAAGCAGTCTGAAATAGTCAAGCTTCCTACTTCTGATGGGATTTTCTGTCAAGGCACTTTTCCAGGCAAATCCCTGAGCAAAACAAGACATAGTCAGGGAGCAAGACTTCCCAGAGACTGTGATGTCCCCTAGTACAAAGCAGATAAGGGACAGTGACTCACCCTGCAAAGTCCACACAAATGCCGCAGGGACAAGGTAGGGCAGGGTTTATTCAAGTGAGTGTGCATTTGGATGCTGCAGCACAGAAGTGCCACAGCTCAGTCCCAGCCCAAAGGCACCACTTGCAGCAGGGTCAGGGTTCAGCTGCTGCCCTGTGCTTTTGAAGTTACCTCAGCATTGATTTGGCTTCTTTACATGATCCAGCATTCCAAAGAACATTTTACTACTGTCATATTGCTGAGCCTTGAAGGCTGAACATCAACAGTTGTGTTGTTTTGTCAAGACTAAAGATTTTTATTGGAATACTTTGTGAATGGATACAGTTAACTTAAAACAGAAACTACTGCAAGACCAAGAGGCCACAACATAAATTAAGACACTTTTCCAAGAATATTCTGTTTTCCTCTGAGTTGTTCATGTTATCAAAAAGGTTTTAAATAAGACCACATCCTAAAACAGAGTTCTCCAAAAATAGTCTATTCCCAGAAGAAAACCAAGACATCCTGGGAAAGTTCTGCCACACCAAATCTTACAAGCACAACATTTGGGATTAACGTGCAGCAGAAAAATGTGGCCAGCAATGACTGATACTCCCTGGGACACAGAGTCTGGCCTGACACACTCACCACAAAGGCTGTGCCACAGCTGAGCCCACATCCGGCCTGTCTCACTCAGGAGATGACAAAAATCCTGGAGTTCCCCTCCACTCCACGTAGGAAAAGCTGCTTGACTTTGGCAGGGCAAAGCAGAGATGCTCTCACACCATCAACCCCACTCACCAAGGCCTGGGGAGCTCAGAGCTGCCCCTGAGACCAGCAGAGATGAACACCCTGTGGTCATTCCCAATTTCCATGAGCAGGGAAGCAACTGGAAGCAACTTCCTAAACCAGCTCCGAGCTGTGACTCAGGGTTGTGTCCACACTCCTGCCAGGTGCCACACCAGGCTGGCACAGGGCCCTGGCACAGCCCTCAGGCTTCCCAAAGTGCCCCAACAGGGCAGCTGGGACAGCAGCAACAGGAAAACAAGTTCATGCAGAACCCCCAGTACAAGCAGAAGGATTGTAAGGACTTGGATTTTGTGTGCCAGTGCTTGTCACAGCAGCTGCAAACTCCTGCAGCTGCTGGGGTTTTTGGCAGGGATAATGGCTGGGAAATTACTTGGGATCAACAGCAAACTGATATCGAGGCTTAAGAGTATCAGCAGCTTCCCTGCAATAAACTGAAAAACCTTAACAAAAATTGATAATGCAGGAATTAAACTTTGATAAAATATGAGCTTTTGATAAAGTCTATTGGTATCTTCCCATGCCTTCCAAAGTCAAATCAGTTTGGTTACTGGATTGCTCCTTCCACATCCTTATTTCCAAACATTCAGCTTTCTGTTCCCATGACTGTAAATTACCTTTATTGCCACGGTCTTCACCCCAGGAGTTTTCCACTCTCCATTTTTCAAATGCATCTTCTTGCCCATCCTGTGACAAAACAAGCCCATGACATTCAGTGGTGAAGGAGAGGCCACATGTGAGCAGCCAACCCTTCCACACCCAAATCCAGCTCAGGAAAACCCAGAGCTCCACTCCTGGGAGTCCCAATGGTTTCTTGCTAATGGCTGGAGAAATGCCATTTTCTAAAATATTCATCTACCTACTTAGATAAAATATGAAGAAATGTGGTTAAGAAGAGAACCTGCAATCAATACTTATTTTATCTAGAAGCTGAAATTTAACTAAATTCTAGTTTGGACTTAACTGACTCACAGAACTTAAGGTGCTGTCCCTATCCCCTGTCAGGGCATGGGGGAAATTAAATAAAGGATGCACAACTTGCCTGAACTGGGAATCAGAGGAAAAGAACAAGGAACTCTCAGAATTCAGGACAGCATTAGTAAGAACAAGTGCAAACCCTTGAAAAATCCAGCTGAAGGACACAGCTCCAAGTCTGGTGCTGTGCAATTAAAATATTTTATTACAAAAAACTAACCTGAAGAACACCCCATAAATCCATTTTTAGTATTCAATGGAATATTGTAATGCTTCTGTTCTCCCTTGAAAAGAGAGAACAGTCCTTAGGATGAGACACTCGAGAGCTCCCAGACCAAGGATGTCAACTCTGGATGCTCTCAGAGAGAAACTGGGAGGAGCACATTCCTGTATAGTAATTTTTTTAACAAAAAAGGTGCATTTAATCCACATCAATTTTTGATGTTGTAAAACTGTAATAGGATTTTTTAAATCTTCAAAGCCTTTTTATAAAAAAAAGTAAGTAAATCCAAAATATTACATTTTAAAACCTGAAGTTTTCCTTGTTTTTCAGTTAGATATTTAGAGAAGTGTTCATGCCATCCGATACACAATGGAAGCGTTAAGAGCTCAGAATGTAGAAAACAGGAAAAAATTATATTGAGTTGTAAAAAGTAACTTGGAACATTCTTATGACTCAGCAGTTCCATCTCAAGTCTCAAAACTCCACAGCTCAGGCAAACTTGTTCAGTGCTGTGCAAGCTGTTATTTCTCAAGCCAAGGTCAAGCTGGACAGGAAGAGATCACTTCAAAGAAACTTTAATAATGACAACTTCTGGAAAGAAATGGAAACATCAGCTTTGCAGATAACACAGAGTTTTGAGTTTTTACATGGCTCTTTTTACTTCATTACGTGCTTTGTTATGGTGCCAGGAGCAGATCTAGCTGTGGATTCATCTCAGCCTGCTGTTTGCCACAGAGCTATGCTGGACACCACTTCCCTTCCCTAATTAGAGGTCAGAGATCACATGCCAGGGAGCTGCAGGAGGTTAACCCTGCTGCAAAGTGCCTCCTACCAGCATTTCAACAGGAGCTTCAGGCTCTAAACCAGACTGGACCTACCATGCAGTGGTCATCCAGTGAAAGTCTGTGGGTAAAAGGAAAGAAGTCCTTTGATATGTCTAAAATTCTTCCCTCCTTGTTAAATATTTATAGTTCTGAACACTCAGACACAAACAACACAAAGGGAATAAACAACCAGGCCTTGTGCACCAGGGGGTTGTGGCAAAGTGTGAGTGAGCCCAGGACACAAAGGAGCTGCCAGGATATTCCAACACATCCCTGCCAGCATCACAACTCCAGCAGGGAGACTCTACCTTCTCAGTGACAGCCGTCAGGACCATGGCATGGGTCATCAGGGATTCTCCAAAGATCAGTCGTTCTGCTTTGTTCATGTTCTTGATGGAGACACCAAACACCAGCTCATGGTTAAATCTAGCAGAAAGACAAATGAGCCACATGAGAAAGGATGCAGGGAGAGTTCTGACTGAGTCAGGGAATCAGGAGACTGCCTTGTGACAGGAGCCACTGCACAGGCATACGAGTTCAGCCAATTTTAATGGCAGAAAAAATGCAAAAACAGATCCCTTTAGGGGTTTCTCTCACCATATATTAGATATTTAAATATTTAACAACTACTCATAGTGCATCTTTAAAGGATTCAGATTAAACTAACAAGTAAAAAAAATTCTGCTGCTGCTGAATTACTTAAATATACTCTTTTGGGGTATATAATCCAAAGTATGCACAAATCAGTTCCTTAAGCAGCTAAAGGACTGTTCATGTCCTCACTGAGTATCCCAAGTGACATTCTGGTTTGAGTCTCTACTCACATATTCAGGTCATTGATTCCCAGCTTGCCATAGAAGTGCTTTGCCACGTCACAGCCAAACCACACAGCCTGCAAAGAGAAGGAAGGGTCATGTCTGGGCCAAATCCCAGGAATTTTGCATGGCATGGGCTACACTGTGCCATCCACGAAGAGAAACCAAACCCACCTCGCCATCCTTAATAGATGCTGCAGCCAATTTCTTCAAGACCTCCACAGGCTGGTTGTTGTAGAGAGTTTTCCTCCCTCCAGCCATGTTGCCCAGGTACTCCACTGTGTAGAGCCTGTTGTAGGGGTTCTGAGGTCGAGGATCGTTCACTAGACAAATCTGCCAAAAAAAACAAGATGCCATAAAATAAGGTGCAACACAACTGAAATGTTTAAGTGAATCCAGAAGGATTTCAGGGAATGGCTTTTGTCCCAGCCAGCTGTCTGCCCCATTAGCAAACAAGCCATTTGGCTGAAATAAGAGGTTTTTTAAGGTTGTGTTTGTTGGGGTTTTTTTGTTTTGTTTCACAAGTTCACCTCGTAACTGCGGCAGAGCAGCTCCGCGTGTTATTCCTTCTCTAACGTCTGCCTTATGACATATTACAACTGATTAGATCACTGCATATTTTATCATTACAAAACCATTGTGGACTGCAACACAAGATCCCAGATAACTGAAGGGTAGAGCACAAACAACACAACAAGGAGAATAAACACAGAGCCACCTCTAACTTAGGCAAGCAGTGCCCATCCCATGTGCTGCAGCTACAGAGGGGACAGACACTGGCAACAGTGGAAAATAAGTGGTTTAGCAGCAAAATAAGGCCTTGGAAAGCTTTCAGCATCCCCAACCTTGTCCTCCATGTTGAAGTAAGGCTTCACATGCTCATTGTAGAACTGCACCGGGGTCATGGGGCCATATTTGTGGTAGTTCTTCTCCTTATCCCGGAACTCCCAGCAGAAAGTCTCCGGAGGGCTGCCCAGGCAAGTGCTCACTATTCTGAATACCTGCCCAGAGAAGCAAACAGCTGTGAGCCTGCTGGGACATGCAGGTGTGCCTCTCCTACCACAGCAATGCCACTGGAGGACGGATTTCTCCACATGAGATTCAGCTGGAGAAATGGGATCTTAACGGTCACCTTTGAACACATGAATAAACACACACATCAATTATCTGCATTCAGCTCTTGGAATCTGGGTGTTTCAGCAGTTCAAAACCAATCTGAAAAGCCTCAGGAAAATCAACAAAGCTTCTCTCCCCACTCTCACACTCCATGTTCTCAGGTAAACCGCCAGGCAAAACAGAGGCTTACAAATTCCAGGTTATCCTAGGAATGCAGCAGCCCAAAGCAAAAACCAGGACACTTCTCACCCTCATTACAACATTTCATAAGTAATTCAGAAGCTCCTCCAACACTGCAAGAGAAACTTTATCAAATCGATTCTCAAAAGGCTTGAGCATTCAGCATCACCTGTTCCACCAGGTGGTTTGCCCCATGCAGAGACAAACCACACCTTCTACCACGGGCATTTTATCCCAGTGTTTCCCCTGTACTAATTCAGTTTTTACTGTAATGTTCATTTGGATTTCAAAGATGGGTCTTTGCTTCTTTTCAAAAGCCCAGAATAATCTCCTCATCTGTTTTAATACATTTAACAACATCTCTGTTTAGGGCTGAGCTGGCAGGTTATGCAATTTAATTCCAGCTCCCTGCCTGCTGCCTGTGACATCCTTTGCAGCTGGCAGCTATCTTTGGATTTTCAGCACAAAAAGTTGACCAGATTTCAAGTCATCAGCCTCCCTGTAAATCAGAATATGAAACTGCACTTCAGAACCACTACTGTACTTTCTCACAGGGCTTATCAGAAAATGTGCCAACACTGGCAGTGTAACTACATGAGTGTCTTTAGAGATACTGAGCAGGACCTGCCACAGGTGCTCTGGGGACAGGGAATTTAATCACAGTTAAACAGGTTTGAATCTGTTTTATTTCAGCTGACACTGATCTTCAGATCTGTCCATGCCTTGAGCACAAGACCAGTCTCTTCCTTGCAAGGAACTATCAGGTTATTTTAAATAAGAGGAGAAGGAATCAAATCTCAGCTGCACCTTCTGCACTGGGATCCAGCTCCTGTGGTCTGTGCCAGCTTTCCCAGCCTGGCAGTCTTCACACTTACATAGCAGAGTAGGCATAATACCTCTCTCAAAGCTGATTTAACTCTTTCTGGAGCTGATCCTAAGGTTCCATAAGAACTGGCTTTATGTTAATGTGCTCTTTGTGCTGACAGCAAAAGGAGTGCAATGCTCCTGCTAAATAAAGGTGCTCTTGCTCCAAGCAATTTAAGAAAACAAGTGAAAAGATTAATTACAGGTTGAAACAAGGGTGTGGGCATAAGGCTTCTACTGCAGGAACTCACACATTTCTCAATAAATATGGTAAAGAGCAAATGTAAACCCCTGAACTACTATAAATATTTAGTTTTGCACAGACTGCACAAAAGGTACCATTTGCTGTGGCTACACCCACGTTACCTCAGATAACCGCAAGCGCTGAGAGATGAGGCCGTGAACACAAAAAAAGCAAGAAAAATGCCTAAAAGGAGAGCAGCAACCAAATGGGCTCCAGCCAGAGGAAGGGAAATGGTGGAGACAGAAATCCCCAGCGAACAGCGGCACTGGAGCCTGGAATGGCCTCCCTCAATTGTTTTGCCACCACACCCAACATAGGCCCTCTCTTCGTATCTCACAAGCTTCCTCTACCAATAAACAAAATAAGCATATTTAAACTAAAAGGTGACTTATATTGTCCTAGTGACAGCTAGAACCAAGATAAGGCAAAGATACAGTGGCTTGTGCTAAACCCCAAAATGAATGAGGACGGGAAAAGTAGGACACTGCTGATAAGGAAGAGTCTACAAAGGAGAACAGTAAAGGAAGAAAAAAATCTATCCATGAACTGCACTGATTGCAACTTCTGGCCTGCTATGCACTTGTTTGATAAGAATGTTTATACAGTTCTGGAGTGAATATTTAATTCTGTGTTCCAGGACAACCACCCCATTTCAACTCGAGTGCTGCTCCCAGCAGGAGCAAACCAAGATTTGCTATGCAAATAGAACTTCCCAGAACAAAACCAAGCTCTGCTTTGCCACAAAAATACAGAGGCAATACCACTTACACACAACTAAACACGTGCAAACCACCTTTACTGCTGCAGGAGAAAATGCTGTGTCAACCTCAGAGAATTAAGCACAACCTTTTACAGAACAGACAAACTGCAATCAGTTAAAAACCTTTCACATCAGTTCCAGGACCTCTTGTCAGAGGGCAAGAGGCTCTAAATAAATGAAGAAACATTTAGCAGTGAACTGTGTGTCACTGCCCTAAGAATGACCATCTCTAGGAAGCTTTTGATGTCTGCTGTAGAATCCCCCAAGGGCTTTTGGACACACACTGCATGGAAGTTACATTCATTCACCTCTGAACTAAGGGCTGATTGGCAACATTCTGGGGTAGGCTCAAAGCACAGCATTTTTAAGGCATGAAATTTCACAAGTTTTGATGAAACCCAAGGAACACAAATCAGTTTTCTTTTAACTTAACCTTAAAATTAGATAAAAAGAAGCTACAGAATTTTACATGAAGTGCAAAGATGAATTTCTTTGAAATTTCTTTGAATTTTTTTGAAAACCCAAAACAACACATTAATCAATATGAAACTGCCTAAAAACTTTACAGAGATAGCCCAAGGTAGGTTCTGCCTAACAGTGATGTTCACTAGATTGCAGAAAAAACTAACACACACCACGAAAACATTTGATTTCTTGACTCATCTAAAGACACACATTTAATCACTTGGCATTGTATGTTTGAGAAATAAATTATATACATATTTTATTTAAATTGCATGCATTTGGTCACACTAAAACAGCCTCAAGTTTAAGTTATTTTTGGCAGTTTAAGAATCAAGTATGAACAGCACAGAATGAGAAAAATGATGTGGGTTTGTGTGAGCAGGAGGAGGTTCAGGCACTACAGACACACTGACAGTGATGGAGTCAATTCACAGCTAAACGTGCTGCAATTCATTCCTCTGCTGCCCCCCAGGATCAGACCTCAGCTGGACCCAGCCTTGTGCAAACACCTCCCTTTTGTGGTTCTTTTCTGCTCTCTTGTGGGGAATCCTTGCACAACACTTGTGCTGCAAAATCTGCATTCAAAGCCATCAGGATGCAAATTTCCTGTTATTTATAAGAGCCTGACAGGCCACTGTTTTGATCTCTCAAGAGACAAAATGCTGCTTTTCCTACAGCAAGGTGCAGATGTCTGTAAAATATCATTCTGAAATCTATGGATTCAAAACACTTGTCTGGAAGGATTAGAAGAATTCAGAATGAAGTAAGCAACAAGCCACTGCAAAACAAATTCACTTGAACAGCTCCAAGCGCACTTTGTTAAGCAACAAGAGGCACTTGTTCTGGCTGATCCAATAGCTACAGAACAAAAGTAAGAAATCTCATCCATTCCGGCCCCGTGTTCCAAGATTCATCTCACACCAGTTTATTTACCTCTTCTATCATCATGTCCATGGCAGCACAAAGTTCTCCTTTGCTTCCTCCACTTTCCACCATATTTCTTAGCCTCAAACAGTATTCTCTCATCTGTTTAAAGAGAAAGTCACTTTGTTATAAAGGGTATGAAAGGTGGCACCTGATCAGTTTCAGAACCTCCTATGTGGTTGTTTCTAACATCTATTTAACTCTTCATACCTTGTTTTCAAAATGAAAATACCTTTCAGAATCTTTGTTAGAGATTGATTCATTAAAAAATAAGCAAGATAACTGAATGCTGTTAAAGTAAAATATCACCAAAAAATTAACAAATAGCCACAATTCAACTACCATTTCCAACCACTGATGTGAGGCTTGCAGCCATTAAGCTCTTAAGGCTTGATTTCTCTCAGTCCCATAAGTGATGCCACAACATCCCCACACACACCAGCACCTCTGTGACTCACAGAACACACTTTCTTCATACTGTCACATTTATTTTGCAATTCTAATGCATAATTGATCTCTTGGCTGATGAAAAGATAGGGGCATTTCCCCACTGCATGCACAGCTGCAGTCAGAGCAGCATGAGCTTCCCATTAGTGTCACCATCCATAAGGCCAGGAATGGTGATGGGGTTCCCTCAGGACCAGCTGCTTTGCCATGCTCAGGATTAGAACAACATTAACAACATTTAATATGTCCAAGCTCATTCCACCACGTATTTTGCATTTTTTATGTGGATTTCAGCAGGCAGTTTTTCCCTGAGCACGCAGCATATGAACTGGAAAAAATATAGCAAACTGTAAAAAATGTTTTAGTTGCCTTTTTCATCTAGCTACCTACATCAGCATCTCCCCAGGCTAATCCATTTCTGCAGTTCAGGGAGTGAGTTAACACCTTCCTTCAGACAAAGCTGTGCACTCCCATACTGAAAGCTGATTTTTAACATGCAGTGTTTTTAAAATACATTTTTTTCTCCATCTTTTTCACCAAATTTGGCAGTCATCTCTAGAAACCTTGGCACACAGGGAGATGAGATACTGAAAGGGTGGAAAAAAGACACCTAGACACCATGTGCTGGTTTTGCAGAAACAGATTTAAGCAGTCACATGTCAAGAATTAACTTCCTTGGAAATCTGAGGATTAGGAATAACTGCTCCTAAAAACCACAAGAGGTACTTTCAAGCCACTGAAGCCTGACAATGGACATCTCCTATGATCTCACCTTCCTGCTCCATGTTTCAAGATTAACATCAGACTTTGCTGAGACTTTAGGTTGCTTGTAAATAAATTTCAGTTGCTGAGATGCACTTAACACTTTGGTCAATAAGGATAAGGTGGTTAGGAACATTTGGAGAAGGTTCATTCCCATCCCCTCCCCTAAGTTACATCATCTAAATCGATTTTACCTTATGATTCAAGATCTCATTCATCCTTCTAGTAGCCTCTGTGGTATGAGACTCTGGGAAGTATTTCTTGGGGACAACACCATACTTCTCTAAAAGAAATAAAACTACAGGTTAACAATTGGCTTTTTCTCAAAATAGATGCTCCTACTTCTGCTCATATTCATGTGAAAGATTAAGAGAGTTTGGGTTTGTGCAGAGATTATAAGGGAAAGGCTCTTATTTAAAGGTTACAAGTACCCAAAGCTTACATTTTAATTTGTGACTGAATCTTGACCTCTGATCTGCATTCCACAGGGATCCCAGAATGTGGAATCCCTGACCTGCTGAGTATCATTTAACTCAACACTTAAAAGTTCTGAATTAATTAGTGCTTTAGGAAGTCCTGTTCACCAGGAAAAAAAAACTTGATTACTTTAAAATTAATCTCCTGAAATACCTTCTAAAAAAACTGGGCCTCCTATGAATCACTCCATGTAGTTTATCTAAGGTTAAAACTGACTTCTCAGTCTCCTTTCCTCCTCAACATTTATAAAACACCAGCAGCAGCTCAATGGCTTCCTACATTACAGTACCACTCACAGATCTCACCAAGCAAGGCTCTGGATGTAACAGCAGCAGCCAAAATCTCTGCCCTGATTAAGTATTTATAGCAATGGGATGAGGAAAAAAGGAACCTCCGGGCTTCAAAGAAACAAATTCCTTTTGTGATTCTATATTTGTATTATGGGCTTGTTGATTTACAAAGGTGTCACATTGTTTCACAACACAAATGAAAGCAAGTGATGGTGTAATTAAGTATCTCCAGCAGCATAGGATCCCCTTTCTGCTGGAGCTCTGTAAGACCAGCACTGCCACATTCCACATCAATTCCCTCTCACTGATTTTTCTACCAACTTCAGGCTGCAATTCCAAGTAGTTTTCCTCCTGCTTTATAGACACACCCAGGTCAAGCAGTGGCTTTTTCCTTACCGTGTGCCCTAAAGATTGTGTACATGGATATAAATAAATGAGGTTGAGTTGATGACTGGAGAAAAAGGGGATTGAACCTCTTTATTAAATGGAAAGTCAGGGCTATCTAATTATTTGTTGATCTTCTGAGCTTTTATCATCAGCAGGAATATGCAAAAGTGATACCTGACAAGATTTAAGCCTAATATTCATAATATGGCCCTAAAAAACTTTGATTAAAAAAAAAATACAGTGATGAATGGCACCATGTGCCTTAGCCAAATCCCAGGTCTCAAACTCCATTTCTTATTCTATTCCATTCCCCATTTCTCAAACCAGGCTGCAGTTTCAGGAAGGGCTCCTCGTTCTCTCACCAATAATGTTAACCAGCATATCCCACTGTCCACCATCATTCGTGGGGTTGGAGAGCAGGAACTGCACCAGTCTTCCTTCCACTGGCTCCTTTTTCTGAGCTGTTTCCACAAAGGCATTTAAAAAGTAGTAACAACGCTCAACCTGAAACACACAGATAAAAAAAAAAAAAACACCATTTAACTCTGACATATGATGCATTAATGAATTGCTGAGTATTCAGTTCTTTGCAAGTACAGAATAGATGAAGCCACTTATCTGCTCATCTAATGAAGTCCTCATTTTCCCCTCTAGCATTCCAGGGGCTACCCTATAAAATTCTTTGTTACAGACCAAACACTTAGGAGTGAGTTAGCACAGAGCTTGAGGGTAGGGGAACAGGAAATGTGAAGCAGAAGTTATGCAATGAAGCCTAGCCCAAACTAGCACTAGATTTGCTTGATTTCCCTTAGGGGGAAAAGCAGGCACACAGCTCACCCATCAGGTCACAAAGCACAACTGAAACCTCAGAGCTACGGTCATGTTTCCTTTGAACCACCAACAAGATACTTCTGAGATATACAGAACTCTTGAAGAAAAAAAAAAAGACTTTTACTATTCCAAAACATCAACATCTTGACAACTTTCTTCTGGAGCTGAAAGTCCCACTTCACTCAACCTGCATTTAAAGCACATTTTAAAAGAACTTTTGAAGTTTCTTCTCATACATGTTAAAACAATCCAGCCTAAAAGAAGTTCCATCCCAACACTAACACCTGATTCCATAAGCAATCCTACAACAACCTGCATGACTGTACCTTATCCCAGAAAAAGAGATAGGACTGGCTGAACTCAAACTCTTCAATGTTGTATTTCTTCATGAAAGGAAGACGCATTGCATTGAGGCAGGAAAAGATCCAGCATCTCCCTGAGAGATCAAAGGAACACGAATTAAACTGGAACGCCTGTGCTCAAGAGCTGCACAACAATTTCTTCTACCACGAGATTCATGACACAGCTCTGCCTCGAGCCTTTGGCTGGGGTTCTACAACACCAAAAAGCTCTGAAGGAGCTTTTACTGCAAGCACATCTCTCAATTACACCATGCAGAAGGGAAAAGAGGCAAACGCTGCAAGCCTGAAGCGTGTTATTAACCCAGGAGGATGCTGCAGGAATTTCACTTCGCTCCGAAGCCCGGACAAAGGGCTCTGGAGCAGCGGCCGCTCCCAGGAACGCAAGCGGTGTTGCGAGTCAGCCCCCAAACGCCGCCCCCGGCCCCGGCCGCCCTTACCGGAGTTCTTCTGGTTGGTGACGGGCTTGCCCTCGGCGGGCACGGCGTGCTGGAACACCTGCACGGTGTCCTGCACCACCTGCCTCTGCAGGCACACCTCCAGCGGGTCGTTGCATGTCGCCACGTTCTGGGCCAGCAGGAACTGCGGCTCGGCCCGCAGCCGCCGGCTGAAGGCGACGGCCTTCTCCGTGCTCAGCCCTGCAGGACACCGGGGCAGGGTCACCGCCGGGCCCGCGGCACCACGCAGCCCCCCTCCCCTCCCACCCACCGCTGAGGTGACGGCGAGGCTCCGGCCCCCTCCCCACAATGGGCACGGCATCCCTGCCCGTAGCCCCGGTAAGGTCTCGGTAACGCCCCGCTCCCCTTGGTAATTGCCCCCCCCCCCGACCCATTGCTGAGGTAACCACGAGTCTCCCACCCCC
>VZTE01001746.1:204114-241123 GCA_013397775.1 Eulacestoma nigropectus
GGCCCCTCACACCGACCCCTGACGACGACCCCTCACACCGACCTCTCACAGAGACCCCTCATACGGACCCCTCATACGGCCCCTCACACAGACCTCTCTCACACCGATCTCTGACGACGACCCCTCACACAGACCTCTCTCACACCGATCTCTGACGACGACCCCTCACACAGACCTCTCTCACACCCATCTCCGACGCCNACCCCTCACACAGACCTCTCTCACACCGATCTCTGACGACCACCCCTCACACAGACCTCTCACAGCGACCCCTCACAGAGACCCCTCACACAGACCTCTCACAGCGACCCCTCACACGGACCCCTCACACAGATCGCTCACAGCGACCCTTCACAGCGGCCCCTCACAGCGGCCCCTCACACCCACACAACCCCAGGTCCAGAACATTCCACACCGCCTGGAGTCCCCGGCCTCCCCGCCCCGAGGAGCATCAGTGCTGGGGGCTGTTTGTGGCACAAACTCCTGTCAGTGCCAGCGGCCGTGTGTGGCACAGGCTCGGCCCCGCAGGGCTGGTGTCACCCCTGGGTGAGTGGCACCCATCCCTCTGTCCCCAGCTCTGTTGGCACGGTGTCACCCCCTGCGCTGCGACAGATCAACAGGAGGGTTTGGGATAGGCCTCCACAGCTGGTGGTGTTGAGGCCGAGTGCCCAGGAGCATGAGGTGGCACCGCTATGGCACCCTGAGGGACCTCCCTGAGCACTGGTGAGTCAAGGACATGCTCTGGCTCTCACTCCAGATCAGGCTGCGGAATCGTCCTCTTGAGGAACTGCCCTGCTCCTCTGAGAAGAGCATTGGTACATCACCGTCCCAAATTGATTTACAGCACGAAGTGTTTATTGACAGTGTTAGTAATGGACTATTCCAAGGCATGATGAGGCCTCAACAGCTTGCCAGGACCTTGAGAAAAGTGCTTGAGTGGCACATTTGTTGGGGGAAGGGATGGATGGAGAGGTTTTCCACGCATCGTGGCACTGGAGCAATCACACTGGAACTTCACTGTGTGTCATCGAGCGCTTGGGGCTGCCCCAAGCCCTGGGGTCTATCTCAGCCACGGAGACGGGAGGTGCAGCAGCAGTGCTGAGTGCCAGGCAGCTTTTGCCCTGGCAAGAGAAGCTGAGATGCCCGTAGGATCATTGGGAAGGGGCAGGAAGTTGGGTGGCCACCAGCCCGGCACCCTGTGGAATGGCACTGCAGGACAGAAAGCAGCTCAACACCTCGCCTTATTCATGTGCATCAGCATCACAATCCAGTAGAGATTCCCCTGTAGACTGATCCACAACCCACGTGCCTGACTGCACTTGCATTCCTTGTTGGAATAAGCATGGAGGGCAAGAGCTGGCATCATCTCATGCAGCCCACCCGCCTCAAGGGTGCTCTACGAAAAGGTTCCCAGTGACCAGTTCTGACACTCTAAGCAGGGGGTTAGAATCAACAGATGCAAAGAACCACTTATATTTTGAAAAAACATGTAAACTTGACCCCAAAAAAGCTTGTTTCAGTGCTTTATCTCATCATCTCACACAATGGCTTTGGTTGACCACTAGAAATGATGTTTTCTGGGTGTTCTTTACCTGCAGCAAAATGAACAGAAGAAACAAAAAATCACCTCCTAGGAAAAAAACCACAAGTAAGTTGAATTCATCTGGGTTGTGTTCAGCTCCAGAAAGCTGTCAGCAGGCTGAGGATATGACATTAGGTTTTTTTTTCCCTTCCAGTGCTTCCTGGGATGGCCGGGGAAGGGCAGGATTTGTGTGTCCTGTCATGTTCCCAGGGACCCCTCTCTGCTGGGACAGGAGGTGTGGGCTGATGTTCACCAGCCAGAGTAAGAACTGGGTGGGTTTATCATGCTGAGTGCCCTTTCCCAGCTTCTGCCAATTTTTAAGACGGAATTCATTTGGAATAAGTGTGAATAAGCAGTCAAATACTTACAGAGCTGTTTCTCTTGGTTTCTTGAAGCACTGAAAAGAAAAGAAAGAAACAGCCCTGTTATCTTTCATGTTTCCTGGCCATGGGGATGCTGTTACAAATATTGCAAGTACATGATGCCTTCCACATGAAATATCTAATACTTGATTTACTTTATTACTGGTAATTCTAAAGCAGAAGGTAGTTTGTAGCAGTTTTCTAACAGTGGAAAGCAACATTATGAAATAGAATAGAAAAGGTAGAAAAAAACCAGGGCATTGCAGCAAACAATACTATTTTTTTCCTATGAAGCTAGAGCTTTCCATACCTTAAAAAATTTATCTTTTCGAGCCAAAATTCCAAAAAGTATTGTGATTCCAACCACCACGACAGCAGCAATAATGGCCTCCTTGGGAAAAATAGGTTTTCTATCTGTCAGGAAAGAAGAGGTTGGATATATGAGAGATTAGTGCAGTCACATAACCCAGAACATCTCACAGGACTGTGTAAAAACATATTTCTTTTCCCACAGCTGTCACTGCTGAGTTAACTGTTGCTCTGTGCTGTCTGCAGACCGACTCTGTGTGTTAGTCCCCTGGAAGGAAGTGGGCTAAGCCTGTATTTTAGTGAACCGAAGAAGAATTGAAGCATCAGTTCCTGAAGAAGATCCCCAGACACTGTTATGCTCAGAAGTAAGGCTGTCCAGAGGTACCACTGACACAGGTAATGTTGCTTCCCTCCCTGTGCCAGGAGGGCAGAAATGAAAGGGTCTGGACAGAGGTGGGAAATAGGTACCTGGTGGGTCACCTCATTTACAGTCACCTGTCTGAGCCCTGAGCACCCAGCCCCTGTAGTCACTCCTGGAGCACAACTTCTCTTGCCTTAAGCAGCTCTTTGAGCTTGACAGAATACTGTGGTCAGAGTAAGATGCTTCAAGTAAGACCTGAGGTGCTTTAAAGCACACTTGAGTGTGCCCTGTCAGCGTGGGAGGAGTGGCAGTGGGATGAGCCTGCCCCAGGTCACACTTGCAAAAGGCTTTTGAATAACAGGTAGAGGGGGAGAGGCCCTTCCTGCTGCTGTGGTGCCAGGAACAGATGCAGGGAGAACTCCTCGCTGTTGCTGTGCCCTCAGAAATCCATGCAGGGAATTTACCACACTCCACTTACACGTCTTAATATAAATAGATTGTTGTCATTGTAAAAGAGAACAGAGAGTTATTTGTAAAGCTTAATGCTTGGCAGCAGCCTTGTTACCTTCAACTGTGAGGTGGAAATCCCTTGTCCCATTGCCCAAGCGTGATTCCACCATGCAGGTGTAGGTCCCGTTGTCAGACTTCTGCACTTTTCTGATGGAGAGCTGAAAGACCTCACTGGTCTGGTACAGCTCGTGATGATTTTGCTGCAGGGTCAAGCTGTGATTGTCCTTGTACCAGGTGGTTTGGGCTTGAGGGTTGGATTTGGAGTTGCAGGTCAGAGTAACATCTTTGTCTTCTTCCACGTGAAGGGTCTCCTCTCCGCTCAGCTGGGGAGGAACTGTTCACAGGAATGCAGTTCAACGGGTCATTAATAATGCTGCTCATAGAGTCACAGAACCATTTCGGCTGGAAAAGCCTTCTCATATTGAGTCCAGCCATTAACCCAGCACTGCCAGGGCCACCACTAAACCATGTCCCCATGTGCCACATCTACACATCTTTTAAATATCTGCAGGGATGGTGGCTCCACTGCTGCCCTGGGCAGCCTGTGCCAGGACTTGGTGACCCTTGTGGTGAAGGAATTTTCCCTAATACCCAATCTAATCTCCCTCTGGCACAACTTGAGGCTGTTTCCTCTTGTCACTTGTTACTTGGGAGAAGAGACTGACCCCATGTTGCTCCAAGCTCCTTTCAGGAGCTCGTAGAATGCCCACCATTTAACACAAAATCAGTTCCCTTCACACATCCCTTGTGCTCTTTGTTCAGTGGTCTAACACATCACAGTAGTGCAGCCTTTCCTGATCCTTGGGAATGAGGGGGGTAATCAGTGGCAGAGACTGTCGCTCCAGTATTTCCTCTGCCCTGACTTGTATCCTTGGGAAATAATCTAGGTGGAGGCAGGGACATATCCAGAATATCTTTCTTAAGGGGCCCACCCACTCCTACAGAAGAGGCCATAAGCACCACTGTGGGAAGGGAGTGCCTTATCACGTGAGTTATCTCCTCCTAAACGCGTTTTTTCTTGGTGGAGACAGTGTACAAGGGTGCAAAACACCGCCCAGACAGAGGTGCTTGGCCCATGACTTCATCCCACCCCAGCCATTCTGCACAGAAATCCACCATGGCAACTCACACTGGACATCCAGGATCACAGACACCTGCACGGACTTGTCCCGCGCCAGCTTGCACGTGAAGGTGACTCCGTTGTCAGACTCATTGACCGGGGATATGCAGATGTTACTGACGTTCACTTTATTCCCATCTTTCAGACCCACCTGCCCATCTCCCCGGTACCAGAGCAGCTCCTCGGCCTGGCTGCTGTTGTGTACGAGGCACGAGAGGGAGATGGGAGGGCCAAGCTTTGTAGACAGGGTGAAGTCAGCAAAGTGGTTGTTTACAGACAGCTCCAAACCTGCAGAAGAAGGAGGACAAGGACATTTAATCATCCTAAGCCGTACTCTTCCCACAAAAGCTGCCCTGCTCACTTCTCCAGGCCTCGACCTTGGAGGAGGGATGAGACTTCCAGGTTTCAAACTAACAGCTGTTTTCGGGTGGAAAGTTTAGTTAGTTTTTGAGACAAGAAGATGTCTTCATCTCAAAGCTCCCTTCACAGTTATTTAAAATAAAAATCAGGCTTTTGCAGCTGACTGCCAGAACACCAAGGCCTGACCTGTGACAACAAAATGTCTGAAACCAGGAGTGACCATGTGACACCCAGCAAAAGGTCATTCCCATCCCATCGCCCTCCTGCTGCCAATCACTGCTGCAGCACCACTGTGCTCACGGTTTGATGCTCCGGTTTTCAGTTGAAGCTGGATGCCCTTGGGAGTATAAATTAGTTAATCAGCCCCTCAGCTGTATCCTGGCTGTTGCAGAGCTGCAGTTTGTCAAAGGTACAAACCTCAGGACATACTAAATGAGCAACCAGTATGGGAAATAAATTATAGTAATGGGATTGAAACTCGCTACTGCAGCCTGGGCCATAGAATCATGAATTAAAAATAGAATATAAAGGTACTAAGGCCCTGTGAATATAAAGAAGTCTGAAGGTGTTCCCAGGTGGCCAAACCTATCACACTTCTCACTGCTTAGAGCAGGTTTGGAAACTGTGGCCTCATCATCCCTGCTGCAGTAATGCTGGAAAACACTGAAGCTTCCCCATTCCCTTCCCTGCTACTCTCAAATCAGAGGCCAGTTTTCAGGCAGTCCTCTGGGGATGACCTCCAGAACACTCAAAAGCTGGGATGCTGCTGTGGCACATCACCCAGCCCTGGGAAGTTTCAATAGTTGGGAGTCATGGGGCTTGGACAAAGCCAGGATAGATTTTTCCATTGCTTACCTGTGGCCACACATGCCAAGAAGGAAATGGCAAGGACGGGCGCTCCGTAGGGGACGGCGAGGCTGCGTCTCTGCACCATCTCGGAGTGGCCCAGCTGGCTCTGTTGGAGAGAGGGTCACAGCACTGCTGCTTCTGCTCAGGGCTCACAGGGGTTAATCCCTGCTGCCATCAGACACCCTGGGGAGAGCCCTCACAGTGGGGGAGACAGGGTCACCAGGGAATAAACTGAGTCGATTGTTGCAGGGCATTTTCCAGTTCAGAGCAGATTCAAGGGGGTTTTATGTCTCTAATCTCCATTACGTGAGTTTGTTGTCTCCAATCACCTGTCAGTCAGGGGAACCCGTCTCTGGATCGGGTAGCACTGGACTTACCTTGGGATGAGTCTCTGGAGAGGCTGCTTCTGCTGGGAAATGCACAGCTTTTTCTCCTCCTTATTTATAGGGTCTGAATTTTAATATTTTATGGTAGATCGTAAGAAGTGAGTCCATAAAATGGGTTCAAGGCCTTGTTCAGTTCCTGGATTTCTGAGCTCCCTGAACACTGAAGAAAAGTATTTGCTGGGCTCTGCTGGTTGTTTTATGAGACTTGCTGAGGCAATGAGTAACTAATGAGAGAGTTCCTGCATCAGCCATAAAGACTTTCAGCCAAAAATAATACCTTTTTTTTTCCAGCTTTCTGGGTGTTCTCAGCACTGTTTCAAGCCACAAGGATTTTATCCTAGATTATCCTAGAGCAGGAGTAGACTCTGATTTGTCCCTTTTTGCCCAAAGCTCCGTTGCCATGTCCTCCTTTTGAGTGGAAAATGAGAAAATTCACTGATTCAGACTTTGAACTGCATGTTGGCAGAAGAGAGAGCAGACACTGTCCTGCTCACCAGTGTGTACCCCCAGGCTGCTCTTGTGTTTAGCTCAGCCCTGGGCATCCCCCAGCATAGAGCCAGGGGGTCTGTCCCAGCTGTCCCCTCTGCTGGGACAGCTGTGCCCGGGCTGTGAGTGCCCAGAGCACAGCTGAAGCACTTAGCTACGTGGAAATCTGTCTGAGAGTGCTGCTTGTACCTCAGCAGGGTGACGGTGACGTGGACACAAAGCACGGGGTCCTTGCAGCCGTCAAACGTGTTGTCACTGCTGCCAGTGTCCCTGCAGGCACATCACTCATCAGGAATGGGCTCAGCAGAGCCATAAAGTGCATTTCATGAGCAGGAGGAGTCTGGGATGTGTCCTTGGTGTTTTCTTTGCCTGTGGACGGCGTGTCCCAACTCAGTGGCGCAGAGGTGGGCAGGGAGGACTCCTGCTCTGAGGCTGCTGCCTGCACACACAGCACAGGAGCCCACAGCACTGGTTATTTGTGGGGCTGTTGCAAACAAGGGTCACCTTTGAGTGTTAATATAACTCCTTCTGTGTCTGTGGGTTTACCCTTAAAACCAACAGGGAATCATTCTCAGTTTAAGAAGTCTATGTGTACAAAAGCCCCTTAAAGAGAGAGTTCTCAGTCTCCCTTCTAGAAAACTGTCCTGCCCTTGTAGTGTTCAACTAAACATTGAATTGGCTTATGGTTCAGTACAAACTTCAATCCAAACGCTCTCCCTAGGAGTAAAGTGATCTTTGTGGTTTGGACTTAAGCTGAGTTGAAATAGAGTGGGTTTCAAAGGAAAGGGCTGGGAAATGGCTCATGTGCTCCCTCCACAATGTGAGCCAAAGGCAGGAGAGTGCAGGGAAGTCCGTGCTCCCTCTGCTCACTGCACTGATTGACACTCTGGAGAAGAAGGAGGTGTTGGGAGTAAGTGAGGATGTATAGAAGGAAAGAGTGGAGTTTGGGAGTATTTCTTTTAATGTAGAAATGAGAATAAGGGAAAAGATTGTCAGACAACAGCTGTTCTGTGGGGGGTTTGTTATGATGTGAGGCCCAGCACCAACTGGGACCTGGGTCAAATTCTGTCTCGGCAGCTCCATGACAGGCAGCGAGGTGAGCTGAGGTTCATCTGGAGCAATGGCAGTACCCTCTTTTGCAATGGGCTTTGGGATCTGCTGAAGGAAGAGGGACTAGAAAATCAAGGTGTTACCTGGCCGGAGGCACTGAAAGGCAGCTGTTTAGACCCGGTAAGAATTACTTTAGCAATGGCTTTTTACACTTACCTTTTATACAGGGTGTAATTAATCTTGTGGGTGTCTAATTACTGAGGTCCAGAGTTTTGTGGGTTGCGTTCTCCACCTTTCCATTACGTTTTGGAGGGACGTAAACCTCATGTTCCAGAATGTAAAGCAACCACTAATGACTCAGACTGGGAGGAACCTCTTCAGGGAGGCAAGTACTCCATAACTCTCCACAGCAAAGGATCCAGCCCTCACATTTGAGGTACTTGGATCTGCACTGCCAAGGCTGGATTAGACAGGCCATGAGCTAGAGTCAGTAATCCACCACACCGGTTCCTGCTTGTCATCCTTATGGCAACGCTGGACCAACAAACCCAGAATAAGACTGTTGTTAAATATGACTCTGAACAGCCTCAAAGGAATTAATTAATAAGCACCAGTCTATTCCTGGGTGTAATCCAAGCCGTAGAAACCTGAGAAGAGAAGATTTAGAACGTGATAGAGATTGAGCAGAAGTTTTTTTTTCCATTGGGTCTCTAAACCTCCAACTCCAAACTTCCCAGCAGTTTGAGTTCTGTGTGGATCTCCTCAGTGCCTGCAGGAGCAGGGAGAACAAGTCCTAATCCTCCACACTCTCACTGGCAGATGAGATCTTATACTCAGCAGAATTGTGAGGGCTGATGGTTGCTCCTGGAGTCGGGGGCATGGCAGGATCTGCACAGACGTGTGGAAACCCGGGATTGTATCTATGGTTTTGTCAAGCAAACAAAGGCTGTAACATGGCTGTAATCCTGCTCCAGAAAAGATGTTTTTGCAATAGTGCCTGAGGCTCTACTTTAAGGCTGCTCCTGTCTTCCTACTCCTTGTGGTTCCCCACTTCTAATCCCTTCTTAATATGTGGTGCTATATATTTTGCAACTTTTGCATTGTTGGAGGATGATTTAACACCCAAATCCAGTGCCTCTCCTTGCCAAATAACTGGGCTGGAAAGCGAGGCTGTCAGGGAGTGCTGCTTGAGCTTACTCAGCACTCCTCTTCCCTCCCACAAAACCTATTTTTCCCAAGTATAAAGATTATGGAGATGTGATATGCCCTGGTTTCTCCCAGCCTAGACCCGACATATTTCTCACTGGTGAGATGGACAGATCTCAGGCATTTTTTTCATAAATTTGTTAGTAAATCTCTTTTCTGATTATCCTTATATAAAGGTCACATGCTGTGCCACTGAACGCAGAGGGGTGATGAGTGAACTTTGTCCTTTGGAAGGAATAGGAATAGTTAAAGAAGCACTAAACCAGTGAATATTGCGAAATTTTAAAATACATTCAAATGAAAAATAGGCATTAATGAAGAAACGGATCCTAGGACCAAAAAAGCGGAAGAGAAGCGCTAAGGAAGGTGAGGCTCCAGCACAAATGTTGGACGTGGATGCCACCTGCTGGGTACCCACCCACGGAAGCTGGCGGGGAGCAAAGTCACCTGGGAGCGCTGGAAACCGGATGAGATCGCTGTGATCACCTTGGCAGGAGCTCAGAGGCAGTAAATCCTGTAGAAGGCTGAAGCCACACTCATGACCGGGGAGGATGCTAAGCTTGGTGCCTGTTTCATGCTGGTGGCCAGTACAGAACATTCCCTAGCAGAATTCCCAGAGCTGCTTCTCTTTCAAGACTGTATTCTGCTGTGGCTGCTCTACAGCCTGGACCTCAGATATTTTTGTCTACCTAGGAACTTTCATCACCAGTGGGATTTCTTGGAAGTGCTCTGCTGGAAAACCAAATGCTGTTTGGATCTTGTGAAGTGCTGCCAAACAATATTAGCAGTTTTAACTTCCCTGCTGTGGGGTCATCCCTCGCTCCCTCTGCGAGGAATCTGCAAAGACCGAGCTGCTCCATCTTTCCGGTTCATGGGGGAGCATTTGCTGCCGATCTTCAGGAGAAAATCACATTCCTGCTCCACGGTTGGAAGCTGTGGAGAGTGGTGAGGCAAAAGCCACAGCTCCTGAGTAACCACCTTTTTGAGTGCCACAGCACTGGAACAAGGCAGAGATGAGGAGGAGGAGGGAGAGGAACAGGAAAGGGAGGAGGAAGAGAAGGAGGAGGCAGATCAGTCCCCAACCTGCCTGTTTGCTCAGCCAGGGATGTGGAAGTCAGAGCTCTCCTTGGCTGGCCTAAGGAAATGTGAAGGGTTTGTTGTTACTGGCTGCTGAGCAAATGAGCTGGTGACTCATCAGCCTTTGCCACATGCTGCTTTTACAATTGGCCTGTTGGAGTTCCAGACAACTGGGCTTTTATCAGCTAAAAAGGGAAATGAGCTCAGTTACTCTGGGTAAATCCAGAACAATTCATTTGTAGACTGAGGACTTAAAGCTATATAGTGGGGATCACTTCCAAGACAGCTAAATTCCCTCACGACATTCCTTCTCCCTTTTGGTTTAAGAACATCAGAACCAAGGTCTTTTGGCTTTTCCAGTTTAATTTGATCTGGGGCATCTTTTTGATGTTCCCCTGTTTCCTGCTTGTTCCTCTCCTAATGATTGTGCAGCACGGATGAGCCCTAGGAAAGAGAAGCCAATTTACTCTCCCTTTCCTCGGGGCTCTTCGATGCTGTACCATGCTTGGCTCACACACGAGTTTGCATCATCTGATCTCTTGCGCAAAGGGTCCCGGAATGCCGGCAGATGAAGGAGTCATACTTTCAGATGGTTCCCCTGAAAATCAGTTTTATGTGCTAGACTTGGGGCTTGTGTCTCCAACAGGAAATGCCAGAGCTGGGAAGCAGATGTGTACATGAGATACTACTGAAAAGTTAAACAGGAATTGACAGGAATCTGCTGTCGGAGATGGAGACTTTCATTGTTTTATGGACTGCAAAGTGATTTTTGCAGAGTAAGGTGTCCTGCCTTTAGTCATCATCATCTCACCTGCCTCACAAAGCGAATTAGATGGAGGAAACCCCAAAGTACTGTTTGTATCTCTTCCGAGGCTCATGGCTCTGCAGTCACAGCCACATGCAATGCAAATATCACGCTGTTAGAATGACTTTAATCCCCAGAGGTCCGATCTGAGCCGGCAGCTCGCTCAGGGCTGGCCACATGCGCTTCCCGCCAGGGAGACGGAGGCACCAGCAGCAACACCTCGTGTCCCGTGACCCACCAACTTGTCACCGTGCCCAGGCAAAGGCCACCCCGTCCTTCCTCCCCAGGTCCTGGCTGGTGATCCGACTTTATCCGTTGGCGAGGAGGGGCCTGTCGTGACCCCTCCGAGGTACCGGGGCATCGCCCGGTGCCGCTGTTTGTCCCCCCGTGCGCAATAACTCCGTGTTGGGCTATTCACCTCTCCCGCCGCGGTGAGCGCCGTGGAACAGCTCATGCGGGGGCGTTCGTGAGGGCAAAGAGCGAGCGCGGAGAGCCAAAGGCCGCGCTGTCCCGAGGGAGGACGGAACCCGCCTGCCCTCGGAGCCCCCTCCGCGGGGAACGCGAGCGGCTCCGCTCCGCTCCCGCTGAGCCCCGCGCCGGGGCCGGGCCCAGGGCAGCGCCGGGGCCCGCAGGGGGCGCCGCGGCGCACGGTAACACCCACCCCTGTGACGTAACGCCCCCGCCGCCTCTCATTGGTCTCTCGCCGCCCCGCCCGGGCGGCTCCTCCCCCCCGCTGCCGCTGATTGGCGGGTGCGGGGCAGGTTCCGCCCCCCTGGGGCAGCGCTACCGCCCCCTCCGCCGGGACCCGGAGCGGCGCGGCGGGACCGGGGCGTGCGCGGGGCCATGGCGAGCGTGGCGCGGGGGCTCCGGGCGATGCCGCGGCTGCTGCCGCTCCTCTGCGCGCTGCTGCTGCTGCCGCCCTCGCTGCAGAGCCCGGCCCGCGGCCCCCACATCAAGAAAGCGGAGGCGGCGGCGGCGGCGCCCGNNNCGGCGAGGCGCTGCGGTACCTGCACTCGGCCGAGCTGGGCGAGGCGCTGCGGGCGCTGGCGGCCGCGGCCCCCCCGGGCCTGGTGCGGCTTTTCAGCATCGGGCAGTCAGTGGAGAATCGGCCGCTGTGGGTGCTGCGTCTCACGGCCGGGCTGGGCCCCGAGCGCCCCGACGAGCCGCCCGGCGGCGCGGCCCTGCCCGGGCGGCCGCAGGTGAAGCTGGTGGGGAACATGCACGGGGACGAGCCGCTGGCGCGGCCGCTGCTGCTGCGCCTGGCCTGGGAGCTGGTGCGGGGCTGGGCCGGCGGCGACGAGCGCATCGTCCGCCTGCTCAACACCACCGACCTGTACCTGCTGCCCAGCCTCAACCCCGACGGCTTCGAGCGCGCCCAAGAAGGCGACTGCGGCGGCGGCGCCGAGGGCGGGCGGGAGAACAGCCACGGCCGCGACCTCAACCGCAGCTTCCCCGACCAGTTCGGGGACGCCGAGCCCAACCTGGAGCCCGTGCCCGAGGTGCAAGCGCTCATCGACTGGATGCGCCGCAACAGGTGAGTGCTGCCCGGTTCCCCCTGCCCGGCGCGCCGCTCCGGGGAATGGGAGACCCTCGGCTTCGCTCCCCGGGCGTATCAGTCAGCTTCCAGCCCTTCCCAATGCTCCCCAGCAGGGCCTGTGGGGAAAGAGAAGTAATTTCCCCACCTATTTATCCCCGATCTGCCTCCCTGCGTCGGCTCTTCCTCGCAGCCGGGACTATCCTGCGCTGGGGAGAGCATTTGGTGGCCCCAGTTTTTGTGCTCCTGCCAAGGACCTGCACAAGCCCCGCAGGGCACAGTTTGTGCCCTACACACACCCAGATGTTCTGGCCTCCATGGTCATCTGCATGTGTCCCATCTCCCCGAGCTTGTGGCTGGAAACTTCTCACCCGCTTTGCTGTGAGCTTGTCAGTGGGTCTTGCTCTTAGGGCCAGTAACGCTTTCTCCATAAGCTGTGGGATGCTGGAAGTATGTGGGGTTAAGTGTGCAGCTAGTCTGTGTATGACCATGTGAACAAAGTTGTGTTGGACAGGGCTTCCCCTCATCTTTGTGTCCCGTGGAAAATACCCTGGGTTTAGAAATAATGCTCTGTGCAGCAGCGTTTCCAAAGACAGGCCCCGTTTCTACAGCCGCCTTCCCCGTCTGTTCAGTTGAAGCACGTGGGACTGAGCCTCGAGCATCCAAGCTGACCCATTTGGGTGTCCCCATCCTAAGGAGTAGCATAGTGGGAAGCTGCTGTGCCTGGAGTGGGGCAGCCCAGGAGGGGAGATGGTGCCTTCAACGCCCAGCTCTGGTGTGGGGGTCTGGGGCAGCCCCAGAAGGTGCAGTGGCCAGGCTGGGCACTGGTTCTTCATTTGCCGTGTGTTCTTGAGAGAACCGTGTAAGGTCCAGACCACAAAGGTCAGTGCAACCAACCGTGGGAAATTGTGCAGAGAAAGCAGCAATGCACTGCAGCAAACTGTGGCCCTCTTCCCAAAACAGGGATAGGAAGAGATGGAGAGAGGGTGACTGATGGCCACAGTGCACTCTAGGGCTGTTGGTTGACTCCAGCCAACACACACAACGTTCAGCATCGTAAAGCGTTTGCTCATGTTTAGGAAACAAAATTTGCATGAACAAATGATCTTTATTAAAACTTGGTAGATGGCAGTGCCCATGGGGATGGTGCTCCAGAGGAATTTCAGGAGCTTCACCAGTAACTGCTTGTCCTAACAATCCTTTAGGACAGCTCTGATGCAGCACTTTGCACTAAAATCCCTCTAGAGTTGGTTCAGCTTAAAATTAGTTACTAGGGAAACTCATGTGCATTCTTTATGTAATTTTGAAAACACCTTGAGCTTTTTATTTTATTTTTTTCTCTTAGTACGTGAGGTGGGATTTGGTGTCAGCCAGGGTGAAACAGGAAGAACATGGTGCTTTGTGCGTCCCTCTGCCTGGCAGCACCAGTTAATACTGGTGTAATTGTTAGACTAACATAACTGCTGATAGAAAAATGAATGGGTAAACAGAACTGTTTGATTGAAAAGGGAGATAGTGGGTGTACTGCAATTTGTGTGCACTATTTTAAGCAAGGTGAAGGTATTGGTCACATTACCTCTGCTTGGAAACCAAATCCCATTTGAGCAAATGCACAGGAGAGCTCTTCCCCTCAGTGCTGTGTTTGGTGGGAAGAGGAAGAACAGAGACAATCCTTTGGGATTCACTGAGATGCTTGTGCTTGTGCTGTCGAACTGAAAGGGGATATGGGGCATGCCCTGCTGTGTTTTCTGGCTTGGGATTTTAACAGCTCTGTCTCGCATCCAGATTTTATTTGTGAGTTGATTCTGTTGCACGTACCAGATGTACTCAGAGCTTGACGAGAGCTGTGTACATTGCTTTGTGCACAGGGCACTGCTTGTCTGTCACCGAGTTTGGGGCTCAGTCTCAGGCTGCAGCGAAAAACTTGTCCCATCTCCAGTAATGCCAGATGTCAGTTTGGGGAGCCACTCAGCCAGTCCTGAGAGTTGGGTTTTTGCAAAAATCTGCAGATTTCCCCACTTGGACGCTGTTCAGTCCCTGTGACAATGCTGCTGGCTGTGTTGGAGGCTGGAACACGTCTCCCAGGACAGGGTGTCGTGTCCAACAGTACCTAGCTCAGTGTCAGACAGGTCTGTTAACATAACCTTGGTGTAGCTGCAGCTCCAGGTGTGCTCCCTGCACAGGGCTGATGGAGCAGGGTCCAACTGATTCCACTTCCAGTGTGTGCATTTTGCCTCATTCATCCCAAATAGAGTTTGGAGGCTCCCGAGAGCGTGGTTTGGGTGGGAAAGCAGCAGAATAACTGGTTGGGTTGCTGTAGCCAACTTCCTGTTGAAATGTTTCCAGTATGACTTTTTTCTCCCTTTCCTTCCCAACCCCAGGTTTCTGCTCTCTGGCAATCTCCATGGTGGCTCCGTGGTGGCAAGCTACCCCTACGATGACTCTCCCACGCACAGGCCCACAGGAGTCTACAGTAAATCAGCTGATGATGAAGTCTTCAGATATTTGGCAAAAGCTTACGCGTCACATCACCCCATCATGAGAACTGGCAAACCCAACTGCCCTGGAGAGGAGGGAGAGACCTTCCCAGATGGCATCACAAATGGTGCCCAGTGGTACGATGTAGAAGGTAAGCTGCGCTCACCTGAGAACTCACAGCCACACCAGAGGTGATTGTCACAGAGGAAAGGACTGTGGGTTAAGTGATATTTTTAGCTTTGAATGTGTTCTAGCAGCTTGAAATGGAGAGAGGTGGCATCATGGGAACACCAGCTGATGAGTAACAGCTTGGGAGATGTTTGTAGGGAACAGATCACAGCGAACTGGAGGGTTCTTCCTGACCCCCTTAGGTGGTGGAGAGTTGTCCTGCACGTGGGAGGCTTCATTTGCCAAATGAACTCTTGCAGGTCTCTTGACGGTTGCTAACTTTTGATACAGGAAAGAGGAAATGATTGTTAAAGGTAATAAGCCAATGCCAGTGTTCTGCGAGGTCTTTTAACCTCTGAAGTTGTAATTTTGTGATTATAGAATAGCCTGCTGTAAAACTGTAAAATTTAGATACGTGGTCTGAGCTAACGACAGAGTTCTTGCTGGAAGTGGGGTCAGCAGCTTTTCCATGGACTGCTCTACTTGTAGACCTGTGTGGAGGGTGACAGCATGCATGTCCTATTCTCATCCACCAGTGTGGGAGATCTAGAAGGGATCTGAATTTTGGCCTGCTGGAGCCTCTAGGAGAGCTCCTGATCCCTCCATTAGGCAGCTGCCTATGGAAGTGAGCTGAAAAGGAGCAAATTACCTCCTGGTGCTACCACTCTACCTGTGCAGGTGGAGGTTACTAGCCTGGCTCAGCCACACAGTGGGTTGCTCTGTGTGTGTTGGTTTGGTTGAAAATTTAAATAACAATTTATGTGAGGAGAAGCTCTCATGGAAAAAGATAGCTCCCAAGTTACCCCATTGCTGTGCCCTTGCTGGATGTTGTACAGCCACGACCTCGCCAGACAGAGCAGAAACTTCTGTGGTGAGAGCACAACAAAAAAGTTGCAGAAATGATGTCAAGAAGTTGTGTTGCTTTGCTGCTCTGCTTTCCCTTGTGCTGTGGCTGAGGGATGATGGCAGAAGTGCTGAGCAAGCAGTGACAGCCAATGTTGTTTATCCTTCAGAGCTTGCAGCTTAACTATTTCTAGTAAGACGGTGTCTTTCTGGAACATGGGCTTTGCAGCAGAGTCCTGTGTTAATCCTGCATCCAGCTGGCTTGGGAAGGCTGGAGAGGGATCCATTACAGGGCCTGAACACATCACTTCTGAGCTGGAAGAGGAAGGCTTGTTTTTTAGCAGTGGCTGAATCATTCCCCAGGGTTTCACTGGGCAAATAAGGTGTCGTGTTCAAATAAGATGTGGTTTGATCTCTTTCTCTACCAGCTGTCTCCTTCCCTCTACCGTGCTGAGCACACCAGCCCTCGTGTTTGCTGGCTCAAGGTTCATTCTGCTGCTGTGAGAAGTCCAGCGGGAGGAAAGTTTGTGTAATCTGGTGACTTGGCTTGTGAGGGAACAGGATATCCTGGATGATCTGTGCTGCCTTGTTGTGGTGGCTGTTGTTATCGGCAAACACCTCAGTCGGGAGGTTTCCTGGCTGCAGCTCTGAGGTCTTCTGTCCTTGTAATGAAGTGGGTTGGGTGTGCTCTGAGGGGAAAGTTATTCCAGAGCTTTGGGTCTGTGTTCCCCTGACCCCGAAGAGCAGCAGTTTTCACTGCAGGGATGACTTTCGTCCTCCTGCTTGGCTGTGAGGCAGCTGGTTGGTGGCTATGGCACTGGTATGTGAACCTCGCAGGCTGCCTTTGCTCTGCCAGCGGGATGAAGAAATGGCAACATTTTCCTTTCACAGGAAGTAAGAGGTGTGAACTTCAGACCAGATTGCTCTGTGCTGCCATCGCTTTGGTTTGTATCTATCCGATAGCTTCCAGCACCCAGTCTCTGCAGAAACAAACCCTTTCTCTGTGGCAAGCCACAATCTCGAGCTCAGCACTGATGGCTGTAGGCAACTCATGGGCAGAGATTGCAGGGAAGATGCACTGATGTGGACTCATTGCTGCGGGTGACAGCAGCCCTTGGAGCAGTTCCCCCAGAGCCAAGGAATTAGTGTAAAGTGTAACCTGGGGAGAGCGCGGGTGAACTGACCAATACCACACATGTAATTTGATGTTATGTCAATTCATCCCTTTGGGGTTGTAGGTTTTAATGTTTATTTTTAGTAGTGGATGAAGAGCAGGCAGAGGGGAGTCAGTTTTAAGTGGTGTGACAGAAGCAGCAAAACCAGAGGCTGTTTTGAGTCATCCAAGTTGCTCAGCTCTGTGCCGGGGACTGCGGAGGCTCGTGCTTGGATGAGGAGGCCTTTCCCAGTGATTGCAGAATTGAAATGTGCGGTGAAATGAGGCTGGGGAAATCCAGTCCCTGAGCTGAGCTCTAGAGGTAGATAACCAGAGCTCACAGTTCTTTGAGCGGTTCAGGGCACACGCTCGAGGCCTCCAGATCAGGTCGTGCCAAGAGAGACTCCCGCGGGCTCCAAGTGAACTAAAGCCAGGAAAAACAAAGAAATGAGAACGTAGTGTTTCAACAGGTGGAAATTTTCCTGCCACATTTTATCGTGTGAAATCAAACATGCTGGAGAGGAAACTGCCACGGGATTCATTGTCTCGAATTTACCAGTTCAATTTTATGCTGGTGCCAAACTCCATTAACTTCCATTTGAGTTTGCAAACAGCCTCTTACGTGTGTCAGATTGAGGTGGCAAGTACAAACCATGAGAGTAATTGCTGAGGTCAAGTGTGCACAGAAAAAGCTGGATCTCTGCCAGACAGCTGAATTTGGCTCCTGCATTCCAGCTGCTGTAGATAAGCACGATGGTGACGGGGATGCTTTTTAGGGGCTATCTCTGGTGTGCATGCTCTTTCTCTTCCTTTTCAACCTTTGGGGGTTTTAACTACCAAGTGGCTGGTTCAGATCAAGGAAATACATGCTAAGTTGGGCTGGGGTACAGAGAGCAGTTGAGAAACCGCTCTCATCTTATCTGTGGGCAGGATGTGCTTTGCCTTTGTGTTGTTAAGAGATTCAGATCAGAAACTAAATTCAGCATGAGCATGTTTTGGGGGCAGCCTTGGAAAGTTTGTTTTTACGTGCAGTCCCTTCCTAAAAAGTTACTTTCTTGCTGGTTTGACTCTCTGATGTCCAAGTGTTTGAGATGTTTCTGGTGTCTACTGGGAGGCACTTCTCAGGTTGAAAGTGGATTTAGGTTACCTGTGTGCTTGCTGGGTTGTTTTGACTGTGGTTACCAGCAACACTGAACTTTCAAACAGCTTTTAGTGGCATCCAGCTCAGAGCAGTTAAAATGAGTGCTGAGAGCAGTGTGGCATCACTGTGGTGGCCTCTGCTTCCTGGGCATGGCAGAAGGCACTTGCACAGAGTGAGCTCTCATAGAAGCTCTCAGCCGTGTAAAGACATGGGGATATGCACAATTTGCTGCACTTACGTGCTTGTATTTTCATAAAAGTCTTGCTGCAGTTCTTTTTCTTCTTGAGAGCAGTATTGGCTTGGTGGTTTGAGTGTCTAAGGCCTCTTTTCACATCTATCATGAACTGCTGGGCAGTGCTGTGCTGGTGCAGCCCTTGGGAGGACTCTACCCTTTTGTTTGAGAAAATGCTGCTGGGCTGGGCTGCTCTGTGTCATGCAGCTGCTGCAGTTGGAGGCCCAAACCTCACCTCCTCTGAGTTTTAATGATTTCAGACTAATGGACCAGAACATTCCGCTGCGTGCTTGGTGCTGCTGCTGGTGCTCACTCAGTCCCGTGCTATGAGACAATCAGTTCTGAGCAGAGTCAGCAACTTGTGCCACGTATTGAATCATGTCTCCAGCTTGCTTGGTGCCATCTGCTCCCTCTGCAGAGCAGACGTGACTGTTTTTCTGTTTTAACTTAGCTGCAGGTTCTTTATCTGCTGATGTCTGCTCCAGTGAGAGCTGGAATTAGTTTTCTGCATAGTGCAGTTTGAAAATAGAGTCCTTCTTGGCTGGCCTGGCAGGCTTCTCCTGGCACGTGGAGTATTTATGGCATCTGGATCCTCACGCTTGACTCTAGAGAGCCGCATTCTCCTGGTTTGAGCTTGGCAGGGAGCAGAGGCCCCCCTGTCAGTGTGAGCTCTGCAGTGTTTGTGCTGCAGGATGTCTGGGATCCCTGCCTAAAGGGCAGTCCTGATGCTCAGGGAGTGGGTCAGAGCAGGAGAGAGGTTTGTTCTGAGCATTTCTGTGACCTACTGCCAGCCAGGGGCTGACTTGCTGTGACATTAAACTGCTCACTGACAAAAAGGGGAATGGTGCCTCACGGGCAGGCTGAAATTTTTCGCAGTGTGGGCTAAAAGATACCCTGTGATTAAAATGCTGAATTAATCCAACAGATTATCCCAGATATTATCCAAACAGAATAGAAGCACTGTAGTCTGTCATTTTTCTACCTCAGGTGTGTATTTTCTGCTCTGCTCCATGAATGCAGTGCTCTGCTAGGGGCAGGCTGAGTACAGGTCTCTCTTTACCCCTCTGGGTCTCTGCACAGCCAGGGGAGGCTGTGCAGATGGTATGTGGGAAAATACGTAATTCCACGTGCTGTAAAAATAACTGTCCTGCTCTGCAACAGAGCCATGTGAAGGCCAAATATGTGCAGTGGATACAATCCAAATTTTCAAGAATGCAATGGAATACTTTCTCCAAGAGACAGCTTTACCAGAATTGATGTAGCAAGCTCTAATTTAGTCCGTTGCTGCTCTATTATGGGTGAGCATCTGTCCTAAATTTGCTTGAAGGGCAGATGAAGCACTAAATATGTTTCATAATGGCTCTGGTTTATGTATGGATGTTTTCAAATGCATTAACGTCCTGCTAGGAGCAGATGGTTATGGGCTGGCAAATCGTTGCACTCGGCGTGGTGTTTACTGGTGAGAGAGCAGCCTGCTGTGCATGCCTGTTCTGAGCCTGATAACAGGAGCTGAATGAAGCTGAGGATGGATCAGACTTGCAGCCCCTGTTTCTCTAACCCCTTCAACTGAGTTTGAGAGTTAGAAAGTCCTCCAACACTTTGTGGCCCCCTATGCTGGACAGAAAAGTCCCTTTCCTGTTCTGGTGCCAGCCCGTCACAAGCTGCAGCGCTCTCCTGGCTGCAAGTGACGTTTGATTTGTTACAATGAAGGCTCCGCGTTCCCTTAGCAGCACACTCCCAGGAGAACTGAGAGGAACTGGGACATCTTTGTTGTGATACCATCCTGCACATCTTCCCAGGGGCCTCTTCTAAATCCTACTTCATGCTGTCAGTCCATCCCTGCTTTAACCAGCTGCAGTGGGGCTGTTGAATTCAGGGCAGTGGTCCCTGACCTTTTGGGCCACCACCTCTGTTAGAAGCCTCCTCTGCTTGGTCAGGGTCCTGCTGGTTTTCCCCTGTTCCTGACCATGCATTAACACAGCCCCTGCTAATGCCAGGCAGTGCATTTGCATCAGGATATTGATCCATTCTGGCTGGTGAATTGGCCAGTGCCATGGAGGGTCCCTCACTTCAAGGGGCAGTTAAGAAACTGCTCAAAGTAAATGAGCTCTGTTGGCACAGCATTAAATGCAGCGCTTCAGTGGGCCAGGCAAAGGATGGGTGCACAAAATCTGCATTTCTTACAGACCTTTTTGCTGGGGCTTTGCAGGCTGGTGCCAGGATATCTGCCACAGGCTTTCTGCTTTCCTTGTCCTGGACTTGGCATCTGCCTCCTGTGGAGAAAATACATCACTGTTCTCTGAGAGGGGGACTTCTGAGAGTCCATTCAACTCCCTCAACTCATCCAGAGGAAATTCTGGGCCTCTGTGTCCAGGTGACCCTGGTGGGAGTCGTTCTGTTGGTGTGGAGGTCTCAGGGCTCTGGTTGCAAGTGCTGCTGTACAGGTTGGGGTGGAGCTGTCTAGGAAGTGGTGGCCAGGGCTGTGGCACACCAGTCTGCCTGTGTTAGAACTAAATAAGGTTGTGTAAGCCAGAAGACATTGTCAGCACACAAAAAACTTAGTGTGGTGTGTCTTCCTTACTGACACAACTGCCTGATTGGGTGGTGGGAGCAATCCTTTCATGTGGTCATCTGGCTACTGTCATGTGGTGGGATTTAGCAGGGTGATTCTGAAGCCTCTTTCACAGACATGTGGGTGTTTTGGAATGTCCTTTTTACTCTTGAAAGCTCCCAGTAATGTTTAGAGGGCTGAACATTTACTAAAGTCTGGGCTCCAGATCATGAATGTTGGTACCTGCAGTCCTCAAGTCCTTGCTGGTGCCATTCAGTCCTGTTTGAGGAACAGCTTTGCTTGCTGAGGGTTGGGTGTAATTTTCAGCAAATGGAGTCAGGACACTTGCTGGGACAAGGTGACCTTTTTGATTCGTAGCAGTGCCTGTGGTTTCTCTGAAGGGCAAGAACAGTAAGATGAGCTGAGTACTGGGAAACAGCTCTGTGCACTCCAGTTTCCTGGTGCTTATCGAGGTTTGGCTGGTTTAGCACTAAGCTAACAGACTCTCCAGGTGTTCCAACATCCTTAAATTGATTTGAAACTGCTGCTTTACGGAGGAAGTGTGGGAGGAGGCTGGTGACTTGGCCAAGAAGAAGTTTCTCAGACTTTCTCAGGTGGACCTTTCTCAGGTGCAGACCTTTGGATAAGGAAAGAGCAGCTGAGGAAATAGAGAAGGGGAAGCATTGTTCTCATCTTGTCTAGAGTTTTGCTAAGAGGCTTTTGGGAGAATGATTGTGTGGTCCTTGAAACTGATGCCAGTGTGCACATTTGAGCTGCTAACTCCCAGGTTGATAGTCTGGTGTTCTTTTGTATCAAAGGCCTCAAACTCATTTTGAGTGAAGTAACCTCTCTTGCAGGCAGACCTCACAAATCTAAAGGTAGCTTTGAATGCTCAGGGAGGGACTTGGCAGCTGGAATGTTCAGAGTCTGGTGTGCCTGCCCTGGCACACGGGGTTTGTCGTGTCTGAAATGTAAAATGAACCTGTATGAATTCCCAAGAGCTATGCTGACAAGTTCAGCTGATGGAGCAGTGAGACCTAAGGGACTGTCACTTTGAGCTGGCTGTGGCTGATCTGAATGGCCCAGTGTTCCTGTTACAGCATAGGCTGTCATGATAATCTGAGCTGACTTTTCTCCTCAGGCTGCTCACTCTGGAGCTGGGACAGCATCCTGGGGAGATGCTGTGTGGGGCTGAAGGACAAGGAGAGATAGCATCCTGTGGTGGGATGTGTGTCCATTGCTCTTGGAACATGTGTCTGCCTGCTTTTCTCAGGTGGGATGCAGGATTACAACTACGTGTGGGCCAACTGCTTTGAGATCACATTGGAGCTGTCCTGCTGCAAATACCCCCCGACTTCTGAGCTTCCAAAGGAGTGGGAGAACAACCGGGAGTCTCTCCTGGCTTTCATTGAGAAGGTAGTGAGGGCTGGGCTGGGTGTGGGGGTGGCAGCTGTGAAACCTGTGTGTCCATGGTGGGCTGGGAGCACCGTGTTCAGGCGCCCTCCTGGCTTTGTTTGCTTTGTTTGTGTGAGGTAACACAGATTCTGCAGCTGCTGTTTGGAGGTTGGTGGCTCCAAAGCTGCTGTGTTTGTGGTTCTGCCACAGCTCCCACATGCCCCACGATAGCAGAGCTCTGCTGAGAGGGGCCTTGTGGGGTGCAGTGTTAGGGAGATCTGCACCGATCAGTCCCTCTAAGTTGTGCAGGGACATTGCTGCCTGAGAACACAGTTCCTCTGATGTTTCCTGTCTTCAGCCAGGCCCTTGCATTGTTTTCCTTAGGTCCACATTGGCGTGAAGGGCTTTGTGAGGGATGCAATCACAGGAGCTGGCCTGGACAATGCAACCATTGCCGTTGCCGGTATCGCTCATAACATCACAGCAGGGAAATTTGGTGATTTCCACCGGCTGCTGGTACCTGGGACCTACAACGTGACTGCTTTTGTGATGGGGTAATGTCTCTGTGGCAGCCTGTGCCCACACTGCCAACTGCTCCTGTTCCTTCTCTTGATTCCCTCCCCCCCAAAACATACTGTGTATTTAAGGGGCTTGGCTGGAAGCTGCAGCAGTAAATGGTTCCAGCTCAGAGCTGCAGCTGTATTTGCTCCTGCAGCAGGGTGCTGTTGAGTGCACAGAATTTCTGTCAGCTTCTGTTTGACTGCTTGTATCAAATTGCATCTTTTGTGCAGAGGGAGGAAGTGGAATAGGGTCACCCCAACAGGAGTTTGTGTTGTCCCAAGCCTGGGTGTGAATGTGTAGCTTGTCCTATGGCCAGTTTTGTGATACACCTGAGGCTTCTCCCCTGCTGAGCTATGCAAGGACAGCAGTGGAGCTGAGTTTGGTGGCAGTGGGATGAGTCCCATCAGCTTGGTCCCTGTGAATCTCAGTCATTAACATCCCAGTGCGTTCAGGCTGGGGGGAGTAGTCTGGAGTGACAGAGGGACTGCAGGTACTTTTGTCCTCTCTTCTGCAGAGCCTCCTTGCTGAAGGCAGTTGTTTTTTTCACAGTTACACACCAGTGACCAAAGAGAACATCGAGGTGAAGGAGGGAGATGCAACAGAAGTGAACTTCTCCTTGCAGCCATCTGTGGTGCCAGCAGCTCCTAATGTCACACAGCTCACGGCAGCGCCTGCCCCTGTCACTACCGTCACCCCCACCTCTGTGCAGGCTGAGGCTCCAAATCCAACCTCTGTCCATCAACCCATCCAACCCATGGACTTCCGCCACCACCACTTCTCGGACATGGAGATCTTCCTGCGGCGCTACGCCAACGAGTATCCCAGCATCACCCGCCTCTACTCAGCGGGCAAGTCCGTGGAGCTGCGGGAGCTCTACGTCATGGAGATCTCTGACAACCCTGGTGTCCACGAAGCAGGTGATGTGAGAAATCCATTTTAGTGAGGCACAAATGCAAGTGACAGATCCTTTACACTGAGAGAGGCAGAGCAAAAAGGATTGTAGAGCTGGCACCTCTCTTGAGAGACTGAGCTGCTCTTTGTAGTATCCTTTATAGAAAGTGCAAGTGCAGTGGGTGGCACTGTGTTGAAGAGCATTGCTGGGGACATCTGTGCTGGTCATGGAGCTGTAGGGAAGAAGGACCAAGAGACTTCCTTGAGACATTGTTCTTTCTGGAGTTGTGGGAGCAGAAGTGTGAGTTTTAGGTAAATGCCCTCCAGCAAAGCCTGCAAGAGCAATGCTCAGGGTGGTGAGGTGTCTCCAAGCTGTAACATAGTGGTTATAATTGTCTCTGTGGTGTAACCATGTGTCTACAGGTGAGCCAGAGTTCAAGTACATCGGTAACATGCACGGGAATGAAGTTGTGGGGCGAGAGCTTCTCCTGAACCTCATCGAGTACCTCTGCAAGAACTTTGGCACAGATCCTGAAGTGACTGACTTGGTCCAGAGCACACGGATCCACATCATGCCATCTATGAACCCTGATGGCTATGAGAAGTCCCAGGAAGGTATTGCTGTCTGTGCCAAAATCTGTGGGGTTTCTAGTTCTCAGAACAATCCTTTGGGTTCATGGAATCCCTGGGAAATCTAGAAGCCTTGCGGGAGCAGGAGTGCTCTCCACACGGGGAGGCTGGGAAGGGCCTTGGTGTGTGCTGTGGGATGAGTGGGTGGACCCTGATTGATGGATGCTGGAAGCTGTTGGGGAGAGCTCTTATACTTCAGCAGTGCTGTGAGCTGCCCCTGTCAGGAGGGTCCCCTTATGGTTTGTGGCTAATCCAGGGCTTATTTTAAAAAAAGACATTTCTTTGACACAGCTCTTGCTTGCTGTGCTTTGGTCCATTCTCTTAGTAAGTGCACAGTGGGAGCCGGGCTGTCTGCAGAGCACTCGTCCAAGGATAACATAGACTTTTATCATGAGGTTGAAACTGGCAAAAACATCCTTCAGGGAAGTGTTAGAACTATGTGGCTCTTGCAGCTTGGCAGAACAGAGACTGTCCAGAATCACTTTCTGGAAGCAGCACTCTGCTTGGGTTTAACAAAACTTGCCTGGCTGGTTTGAGAAGGTGAGCTCTGAGGTTTCTGTGGTCGTGACATCCGGCTGCAGAGGTTGTTCATGGTTCAGTGCCTTTCTGCTGGTCTGACTGCCCTGAGAGCCTGAGCAGACAGGGGCCACTGAAAGGGCCCCCAGGCACTGCTGCACAGAGCAGGCAACTCTCAGGGGAGGGCCTGGGTGCCCCTGTCTGGGTGCAGGGAGCCAGCACTGCTGTGCTCTCTGCTGTCTTCACTGCCTGGTGCTTGTAAACTCTGTCATAAGAGGTTGAAACCTCTTCACAGGGCATGAGCTCGAACTTGTGTTTCATTTTCAGGAGATAAAGGGGGTACCGTTGGCAGAAACAACAGCAACAACTATGACCTGAACAGGAACTTTCCAGATCAGTTTGTGCACGTGACAGACCCTCCACAGCCAGAAACTCGTGCTGTCATGGCCTGGCTAAAGTCTTACCCGTTCGTGCTCTCGGCAAACCTGCACGGAGGTACCACATCCAAACCAAACTCCTTCCTCTGTGCTAGGCTTTGTGGGATGGGAGTTTGCAGGGATGTGTCCACAGCGTTCTAGGTGTGCACTGGGGAGCTCTCGTGCTGCAAGGTGGAGCAGAAACTGGACACAAAGGGTGGAAACCATGTCCCCAAACATGTTTGTAGGGAGTTGAAGCAGCTGCTGGGAAGATCTCAACCACTTCTCTGAAGGGAGCATCTGGGAGATGGAGATGGACTCCCTTGTCAGCAATTGCTCAGCAGATGGTCTGGGAATGGGATACAGAGCTGTGGCTGTTAAAGGCTTCACAGCATTTATAGAGTGACTGCAATCCTGAGGGTTCCCTGCCTTGAATGGTGTGGCAGGACTAAGAAATTTGCAGTAATTTAATTCTCCTTTTGGAGTGTTCTAAATTAAGTCTCTGTGTATTACAGCTTACTCCCTAGACAGTTTGTCTGCTGGCCTGTTGCTGTGGTAACTTGCAGGTGGATGCTTTGTTGCCAGCATGTTTGGTCTGTAGTGCAGAAGTGTCGTGTGTGGGTGTGAGGGGGCTGGCAGGTCTCCAGCTGCAGTGGTGTCTGGGGTTTCACGGTGCTGTTAGTACAGCTTCCTTGGGGAAACCTTCAGCAATAAGCTACAGAAGGCTGAAAAACTGCATCATTTGGGTCAAAAGCACCGTGCATATTCTAGGAAATTCCTCCCCTTGCTTCCACTTCTCTGTGAAAGCAATTGTTACGTGGTTGTGCTCAGCCCTCCTTCATGTAAGAGCCAAAGCTTTGATGTTGTCGTGGCTTTGGTTCTCCTTCCCAACGAGATGTGGTGTTATCTCTTCCTGTGCTTCTGTCTCTTCTATCCACTGGGCTTAATGCTTTGTTTAATGCCAAGTCTTGAGAAACTGAAGACTTGGCACTTGCTGGGGAAAAATTTCCCCTGCTACGCTGAGGGATCCCTGGGAAAGCACACAAGTATGAGCCAAAGCTTGTTTTGCCTGCAGGTTCCCTGGTGGTTAATTACCCCTTTGATGACGATGAACAAGGAATAGCCATATACAGTAAATCCCCAGATGATGATGTGTTCCAAAAGCTGGCACTTGCCTACTCCAAGGTAAAGCTCTAACAGGAAAATGGGCACATCCTGCTGGGTTGACTCTTGGGAAACTCCTCTTCAGCTTCCAGGGAACCTCCTGAGCAGCTGGTAGAGGTGGGTGCAGGCACTGTGGGTGAGCCCCTGGTGTTGCAGGCGCAGCAGAAGGGTCCTACTGGAGGCTCCCATTCCATGAGTGATGCCCAACATGCTCTGTCTGCAGGCAGTGGGGGAGGAGGGCTCTGTGCAGGCACTTTTAAGGGTGTGGAAAATGCTGTTCATGGGCTGGGAGGAGAGCAAGGATATCTCTGGGCTGGGATTGGGTGTGGGTGCAGTCGGTGCTGCAGCGATACAGACACACGTCTGTGTTTGGTAACCCTGAATGTGTGACTAAGGGTAGAACAAGAGTGCCCGTGGCTGTGGAGTGCAGGCTCACCTTCACATGTTGCATCTTGTTTTATAGGAAAATGCAAAGATGTATCAGGGAAGCCCTTGTAAGGATATGTACCCCACTGAGTACTTCCCACATGGCATCACTAACGGGGCTCAGTGGTACAACGTTCCAGGTAAAGCACACCTTAAATCTCCTGCACTGTTTGTCTTCAAGTTAATGCATGTGCAGCTTAAATAATTTAGTCTGTTCAGTCAGGAACTCTGCATTGGTCAGCTCAGATTAATGGGACTCGGGTTTCTTTTATAACCTCTTGAATAATGTACCCTGATAAAGTTATTCCTGGGGGAAGGAATTTATAGTGTAGTTTCTCTGGCTATTAGCAAAATTGTTTCATAAAATTTTACAGCACTTTATTAGCATGGAAGGTATTTACAAGAAGGACAGTTATTTGTCTGCCCTTTTGGCATCCCTTTGAAGCTTGAATCCTGCCCTGTGTAAAAGCCTTTTCCCTTCAAGTTTGTGCTTCATCTTTCTCTAGTATCTGATTTTTTTTTTTTTGAGCCATGGTACTTCAGAAGTCAAAACTTGTTTTACATTCTTGTTGTAGGTGGGATGCAAGACTGGAATTACTTACATACAAACTGCTTTGAAGTGACCATTGAGCTGGGCTGTGTGAAATACCCAAAAGCTGAGGAGCTGCCCAAGTACTGGGCACAGAACCGGCGGTCACTGCTGCAGTTCATGAAACAGGTGAGGTGCTTTGACCTCAGGCAAGCTCAGCTCCCTCTGGGGTTTGCTTTAGACAAGCCAGAATGAACAGGGTGATCTGCAAATGCTGCTTCCTGGCCAGACTGGGTACGTGCTCTACAGAAATCACCCCTATCAGAACCTGTCTCAACTACTCTCTTCTGAACATACCGAAAATCTGTATGGAAATAGCATCCAGAGGATGCAGGTGGGGGCTTTTTACGTACCACTACCTTGGGTTTCCTGAGGCTGGAATGTCCCTTATATATTCTGTTCCTGTCTGAGTGGGGCTGGTGCTGCACACCTGGGGTGTGCAAACAAAGGTGTGGAGCAGAGAGCGCCGTGCTGACACGCTGAGCCAAACAATTGCTCATTGTACTCATCAGGTGATCTTTGTCCACGCCAGCTGCTGGCCAGTCTAACCTGAACCCTTTTGGAACATCTTGCTCTTCTGGGAATGCTGAAAATGTGGGGGGTGGGAGGCAGAGCGAGGGCTGGCACTCAGCAGAGCTCCTTTGTGCAGGTTCACCAGGGTGTCCGGGGCTTTGTGCTGGATGCTGTGGACAAGAGGGGCATCTTCAATGCCACCATCAGCGTGGCCGACATCAACCACCCGGTGACCACCTACAAGGATGGAGACTTCTGGCGCCTCCTGGTCCCAGGGATGTACAAAATCACAGCGTCTGCCCGAGGGTGAGCAAGCCCCAGCACGAGGATCAAACGGCTGCATGACTGACTTCCCACTCAGGAATATTCCATCACCTCTGCCTGCCCACAGGACACGTAGGCATGGGCGTTTCTCCTGCCCCTGGCCTGTGCAGAGATAGCAGTGTGAGGCTACTGTGGTGTCAGGCTGCTCACCTGGTGCTGGTGTACAATCCCAGTCTTCCTTGTTAGGAGTGGGTAATTTGGTGTCTTTAGGGAAAATTCTTTTCCAGGCAGCTGCCCACAGAAGTGACTTGATCACTTCAATGCTGCCAAAATTCTGTGTTAAAGCAGCCTGACCTGTTGTCTTGCCGGTCTGCCTTGTAACCCTGCAACACCTGAGCTGAAAGCAGCTCAACACCATGTTGGGCCCTGAGCTGTTCCCTGTCCTCCTGCCATTCCCATGTCCCTTTGAGCTGTTGTTGCTCCTATTTCTATGCTTCTCACTGTGGGCAGGTGAGCAGTAGCAGTCCCTTGTGGATGTGTAGTCAGGAACAGGGCTGGCTTGTTGTCCAAGGTTTCAAATGCCTGATGTTTTTTTGTACCTTCTTTTCCCTGGGCAGGTATGATCCAGTCACTAAGGTGGTGGAAGTTGACAGCAAAGGTGGGGTGCAGGTCAACTTCACTCTTTCACGGACAGACAGCAAAGTGGAGGAGGGGAAGGTGCTGGTCTTGAACACCCCAGACACCAGCAACCCCAACGAGAAGGAGTTTGAGACCCTGATCAAAGATCTCTCTGCTGAGAATGGTCTGGAGCGGCTCCTGCTCACCTCCTCCAGGGATGTGGCTCCCTACAGATACCGGCCCTACAAGGACCTCTCCGAGTTCCTCCGAGGCCTCTACCTGAACTACCCACACATCACAAATCTCACCAGGTGAAAACAAAGCAGCAGCCTGCACTAGGGATGTTGTGAAGTTGTTAGCCATGAACACAGTGCAGAGATGGGGAGCTCATCCCTCCCTTCCCTGTGCTCCCTGAGATGGAGGGAGCACCATGTGTAAGGACATGGTGGCACAGCAATGGCTACAGGGCCTCATAGGTGCATCCATGTGCTTTTTCCTGACTTAGTTCCCCAGGGATGCTTGGGACTGGCAGTATTCCCAGCACTGATATCCCAGACTTCTGCAAATAACTCTGCTCCATACTATTTTGTTTGGTTTTTAAATCCTTTCTGACATCCACCCTCCTGAAGAGTCCCCAGCAAAAATGACCAGATTTGACTTACAAATCCCAGATGGCCTTTTTTCATTGTCTGCCTCCAGATTTCATTTCAGTAGTGCAAGACACTTTTGTGTGAGCTTGCCCTGGGCCAAGGTCTCTGCCCTCCTGCAGAAGACCAGCTGCTGCCATCCTCTGCTTTCCTTTGTGACCTGTAGCGCTTACCCTCTGTCAGCTTTAGAAAGCACAAATCCCTTTGTCCCAGGGCCTCATTTGCTTCTTGTAACCAGGCACAATGTGCTCCTGTGCTGTCCCTGCTGGTGCCAAGGCTGCTTTGCTGATCTGTGGCCTCTATTGTCCCTGCAGTTGCATCAGCCCTGAGCCTCTTCCCTGCTTTCCCTGCACTCAGTTTGCTAATTTAACAGTGTGGCTGCATTACTGGGAACAGGCCTCTTTTGTCCTGCTTTATAAATTAGTTTGATGTCCAGATGTATCCTGCTCTGAAGGAAAAAAAGAAACAAAACAAAACCCACCACTGGCAGCACAGAGGATCCGGCAGTTCCACATTTATCGTCATCTCGTAGGCTGTATGGAGATGTATGGAGCATTGGATATTCTGTGCATCTGGACCTGGATACACCCTTACCCAGCTGCTGGTGTTCAACCTGATGTTCAGAGTGAATTCTGTTCGGTGCTGCTGCAGATCTGCCCCCCTGATGTGGTTGTGTTTCTCTTGCCTTTGCAGCCTTCTGGTGGAGGCTGGCAGCAGTTCCTTTCCACACCGGGATTTCTCCAGGAGGTCAGGCTGGAGTTGCAGCTCTGTTGCTGAGCTGACACTCCCGTTTCCCATCTCTTGGCAGTTTGGGTCAGAGTGTTGAGTTCCGTCAGATCTGGTCCCTTGAAATCTCCAACAAGCCCAACAAGTCCGAGCCTGAGGAGCCCAAGATCCGCTTTGTTGCCGGTATTCACGGAAACGCTCCCGTTGGGACAGAGCTGCTCCTGACACTGGCAGAATTCCTTTGCATGAACTACAAAAAGAATGCTGCTGTTACAAAGGTGAGAGGCCAATCAAAAGACCTCCTTAGAGCCTTCCAGCTGTATTCTGAGATAACAATGCTCACTGGGAGAGACTCCTTCTGCCAAAACTGGCTTGGGGCTTGTGGTGATTCCGTGTGTAATGGAATGTGTAATTCTGTGTGTGATCCACGGGACAAGTGGGAACCTCAAACTGCAGCTCCTAGGTTAAGATCGAGGGAAATGAACCCTACTAATTGCACCTTGTGCTGTTTCTCCTTTTGCTCAGCTGATTGACCGGACACGGATTGTGATTGTGCCTTCCCTGAACCCAGACGGACGCGAGATCGCGCAGGAGAGAGGCTGCACCTCCAAGATAGGCCAGACTAATGCTCATGGCAGAGATCTGGACACAGATTTCACAAGTAAAGCAACTGCCCCATGGTTGGGTGGAGTCGTTGGATTACAGGGTCTGCCTGCAAAGAAGGCAGTGCTCCAGGCAGCACAGCTGCTGGGAAGCTTCCAAAGCTCGGATCCTCTTTACAGACAGCAATTTGCAGTCTCTTATGTGCAAGAGACAAAGCAGAGTTATTTAGGAATAGGAGAGGTCAGACAATACCTGATGTGTTTTTACTCTTAATGGATTTCTTTCATCTCTGAAAAAATGCCCTCTGTTCATGCTCCCTAGAAACAGTCTCCTTTTTTCATGCTTTTCTGGTTTCCATGTAACTGTATCCATAGCACTGTATCAGCCCACCCTTCCTGAGGAGGAAATGTTCTCTGCCCGAGTTTGGCTGGGATCATCCCAACTCCTTCCTTAAGAAAATGTCAATTCTGTGACATTGTTGTAAGCACACACATGAAATACCCTCTGCAACACAAAAGGAAATAGCTTGGGGAAATTGTGATGTTGCACGTTTGTTTAGCTTTGCAGATGAATCCCCCCCCTAGACAGTGTGGACTGGGTGCTTTACTTGATCAGTCAGGTGCATTTGCTGAGATCAAACAGATGCCTTTTCATACATGCAGCAGACCTAATTTCAGACATAAAGGATGTACTTCTGGCCTCTCAAACAGCAGAGGAAACTGTTCTTAGTTTGCTTTTCTCTTTGTTGTTCTGATTTATAGGCAATTACACCCGGTACTCAGCAGCACGAGAGCCTGAGACCAAAGCCATCATGGAGAACTTGATACTGAAGCAGGATTTCAGCCTCTCTGTTGCTCTGGATGGAGGATCTCTGCTTGTCACTTACCCCTATGACAAGCCAGCACAGTCAGGTGTGACCGACTGCCTGGTTCCCCTCGGGCTGTCTCTGCAGAGGTTCATGTGACCACGTGCTGTAAGAGCTTTTTGTGCTCGTGGTGTTCTGTAGCCTCCTTTGTGTTCAGCCCTTTGTATGTGGAGTTGACAGTCTGTAAGTAAAGCTATAAAACCTCACGAGGTTCAGCTAGGGATCAGAACACTTACAGTTTCTATGCCTACAACAGTATTTCAACCTTTCCTCTGCTAGAGCCAGTATAAAGTCTGCTTTTGATACTGCCCCTTGTTGTTAGAGGAAATAGGAATGCTCCTGAAACAATGTGTGTCGCTGTTTAGTACAGGATCATGGGGTTAAAACAGGAATCTGCCCCTGTAGGGAATGAGAGTTGCGTGCTCAAAGTCTCACTTTTCTCATTGCAGTGGAGAACAAAGAAACACTGAAGCATTTGGCATCTCTATATGCAAACAACCACCCAGTGATGCATTTGGGCCAGCCAGGCTGTCCAAATAAGTCAGGTGTGTTTGGTTGAATCCTTTAACCCCCTGTCAGCTCATGGCAGACCCTGCTGGGCCAGCTCTGGCTGACAGCTGTGTTTTTGCTCTCACAGATGAGAATATTCCTGGTGGAGTGATCCGTGGCTCGGAATGGCACAGTCACCTGGGAAGTATGAAGGTACTGCTGCATGGCACAGGGCTTTTCATCTCTACTAAACAACCCATAAAAAGCCTATTTGTCCTGATGTCTGGGCAAAAATTCCCCCCTTCCAGCTGCGCTTTGCAAAGCTTTTTTAATAGCTCTTGTCTTGTAACTGTGGTTTTGTTTTTTGCAGGATTTCAGCGTGACATTTGGTCATTGTCCCGAGATCACTGTTTACACCGGCTGCTGCTACTTCCCCAGTGCTGGACAGCTTCCTGGCCTGTGGGCAGACCACAGGAAATCCCTCCTTAGCATGCTTGTGGAGGTGAGCTGCAGTCTGTGGGAGAACATTCTGGCACGGAATGAAGTGGTGGGGAGGGGGAGAGGAAGAGAACAGTGCCAAGAGTCTTTGTGGTTTTGTTGGTGCTGTGTAATTACAGATGTTCATGATTTAGGCTGTATGAGGAATGGATTGAGCAGAGGCAGCAAGTGACCAGGGCACATGTTGACACAAGAGTTGAACATCTGTGCTGTGTTGCCTTGCACTGTTCTTTATTGTGAGGGTCAGGGATGGAGAGTGAGCTGTATTTTAGAGGGAAAATAGACCTAATTTTAGCTGCAGATGCACCATAAGCTTGGATCTGAAGGTGAAGTGTTTGAAATGCTTTATTTCAGGTCCATAAGGGAGTGCATGGGATTGTGCAAGACAAGAGTGGCAGGGCAATTTCTAAAGCTGCCATTGTTCTGAATGAAGGCTTGAGGGTCTACACTAAAGAAGGTGGCTATTTCCACATGCTCCTGGCTCCAGGTTTTCACAGCATTGATGCAATAGCCAGCGGGTACCAGCAGAAACATGTCAAGGTACGTGAATGTCCACGTTGGAGTTACTCCCCCATTCCCTGTCACAGAAAAACTTCCCTGTTTGGGCTCTGCCTGGTTGTGCCTGTGTTTAGCTGCTGGTTATGTGCCATCAGGAGCTGTTTTCTGCCTTGACAGAATGGATGGAGAACAACTTCCCAGCACAACAGGGTTGTTTTGGGAGTACCTTTTATTTCCATGGCACTTTTCTTCGACCAGGGCAGGACCAGGCAGATGACAAGTGTCTCTCTTGTCTGGATCCCTAAGCTCTGAGATGATCTAACCTCTCGTGTCTTTCTGCAGGTCTTTGTACGTGATGATGCACCCAGCTCTGTGCTCATAGTATTTGACACAGAAAACAGGATTTTTGGACTGCCAAGGGAGCTGGTTATAACTGTTGCAGGTACAGTGATGCTTTTTATCAAAGCTTTGAGCTTTGCTTTCTGTCCCAGCTCATGCTGACAGTGACCCTCCACTGAACTGAGAAAGCAGCCTGCAGGCTTAAGCCATCTCCTCCTTTCCCTTCTGAACACACTCTTGTCCTTGCAATCTGGTCCAACAGCCCTTGGTTCTGCTTGGTAGGTGAGAGGGAGGGAGGAAGCAGAATGTTTTGCAGGGATTTGGAGGGTCCAAAATGTTCTTTGAGATGTTTGGAATGGGGAGAGCTTGTGTGCATAGCTGGGAGCTAGGAGATCTTGCTGCTTCTTCAAGGCTCTTTTGGGTGGTGTGACACCAGGTAAGCATGAAGAGATTATTTTATTTAGTCAAGGTGGCAGCTGCTGGGGAGGGGTGTGTGGGAGTTTAGACCCAGTGGTCTGTAGTGCAGCTTGGTCACCATCTCCTAGATTTCAGGCACAGAAAATGGAGTGTGTCCTGTTCTGGGAGCAGCTCTCCTGTCCTCCATGGCCAAGGAGGAAGGAGCAGGATCACAATGAAGTGAAGGAAGTGGTTGTGACTGTAGGAGGGAGGAGAGATGCTGGCAAGCCTGGGAGCCTCTGGCGTGGGGGAACATGGCATTAACTTTGGTGTCCTCTCTCTGGCAGGTGCAAGCATGTCTGCCCTGGTGCTCACTGCCTGTATCATCTGGTGTGTGTGCTCCATCAAGTCCAACAGACACAAGGATGGCTTCCACCGCCTCCGGCAGCACCACGACGACTACGAGGACGAAATCCGCATGATGTCCACCGGCTCCAAGAAATCCCTCCTGAGCCACGAATTCCAGGATGAAACAGACACTGAAGAAGAAACACTGTACTCCAGCAAACACTGATACCTCCAGGGCAGGAAAGGAGGTTCCCAATGGACCAGACCCAGTGGTGGGGGGCGATCACTGTGGTTCGGTTTTGAAATGTTAGCTTCAGGGTGTGTCCTCCAGAGGGGTGGGTGACAGCTCCCAACTTCCCTCTGTTTGCTCTGTTCCTGTGTACAGGCACACAGGGTGTTGGAGGCTGTTTCTGAGATAAGGACGTGGTTTGTTACATTTTTGGGTCAAGATCTGGAGGTTTATATGATGTGGTTTGAAAGGCAGCTTTAACAGGGTCGCCAGCAGAGCTCTTAGCATTTCCCCAGCATCTCAGCACAGGGAGCAGATGGTGGGGAAGTGCCCCAAGACCTGCATGGAGTCGTGCTCACAACACTCCAAAAAACGTTTCTCTACCTGTTTTGATTTCATGTTTTCCACTACATGCTTGGGGGAAGCCAGATCCTTCAAGTGGCTCCACATTCTGCAGAGCAGCTCTCAGAAAAAGCCCAAAAAACCCCAAAAAACCTCCCTTTGATTCTCAGCTGTTCCCTTGGAGCTTTTCCCACCGTGGGTTGCTGTGGCCTGCTGTGATCTGCACCTCTAAGGGTTGTGGAGCACCTCTAATGTGTCACTAGTTTCAGGGAATGACTTGGCATCCTGAAGCCTGGGGGAGATGACATCACTCTTGACATGAGCTGGAGAAAGTCAGAGCTTCAGTGAACTCTGACAGAGCTCCACTGCCTGCCAGCTCTGCCCTGCTGCTGTTCCTGACTTCTGGGGAGCAAAGAAACTTTATCCCCATCACCCTGGTTGTGTTTTGTTTGTGTCATAGGCTTGGCTGTGGGGTCTCGTGTTCATGTTCCAATAGCTCAGTGTCTGAAAGAGCAGCTGAAGGTTGTTCTAAGCAGATGGATTCACTAATCTATAGAAAACCTGATCAGTTTTGCTCAAATCTGCCACTATTCAGGAGGAAACAGTGAAATCTGACCACTGCTTTATATTTGAGCATTATTGGAGCAGCAGAGAGAGGTCATGGGAGTATCCATGGCCCAACTTTGGTGCTAAATTCTGAGGAAAACCTGCACCATTTGCCACCGTCCACCTAGTACCATTTAATCACTGAGCTCTGGTGATGGCAGGCAGCAAATTTCTTGCTGGCTTGGCTGTGTTCTGCTCCTGCAGCATCCCTGGAGTGTGGAGCAGGAGCTCTACCTGTGTGCGTGGCTGCGGCTGTGGTGCAAGGAGTGAGGGAGGGCTGAGCTGTGCTGAGGGAGAAGGGAAAAGCAGCCAAATTCTGTTGTGTAGCACTTGGCAGGAGGTTGGAAAGAGGAGCTGCAGCACACATCCCCAAGACACGTGGGATTTGTGGGGAATAGAAGGGTGTCCAGAAGGAAAGAATGGTAGAAATGTTTGATTTCCAAAGCCTTTCTGTAACTCTCATGTTCCTGTGCTTTCTGCAGAAGCAGAAGGCTGGAATTAGAATAGGCACTTATTTTCTTGCTGCTCATTTTCTCTTTTAGTTCTTGCCCCACTGACCTGATTTCTGGGGTGCAGGAGCCTTAGGCCTCGAGTTTGCCCTGAGCTCTCTGTCCTCCAGAGGCCTGGGGATGTTCACTGGTGAAACCTGCACGTGGTGTCTACGGGTGGGGGGGGGTTGCACCCAAAAATCTAATGGGGTCTGCTCTGCAGGGCTCTGACCTGGTCTCCTCTGGGGGAACAGCCCCACTGAAGGTTTGGCCATGTCACCTGGAGAAGAAGCTGTTCTCCACCTCTGCCTGTGGAAATGCCCTTCCAGAACCACGTGCCTGTGGCTGTGCTGCCACAGTCATCATCTCAGCTGGTTCTGTGCAGGGACAGAGAGAACCCTCAGACACCAATGTACCTCCTTCCCTGTTCCACAGGGAATCCTGTTGCAAGAAACGCAAGGTGTGGCTGGGGAGGTGTGCTGGGAACAGGGAGATGAGGCTGGGCATTCCCCATGCTCCTGTCCCACATCTGCTGTGAAAGAACTGCTCTGGTTGCTTCGTGCAGGAACCGTGAACATCTCTGTGCCTCTTACCAGCTCATTGTGCTGAGCAAGGGATGGGATTTGGTCCCTTTTTGTCCCTTTTCCACGTGTAACGGGCCGTAGGACACCAGCACACAGTAGCATTAATCCTGCCTCATCTCTCAACTGTTCCTCCTTTAACAAGAGACACAGTAGGTTTTATTTAAAGTCGAGTTTGCAAATGGCTCTTAGGGCTGTGTTTGGGCTTTGTTTGCTCTGGCAGCAGGTGATGGACGGAGCCGGCCCTGCTTTGTCCCTGTAGCAATAAATCCTGTTAGAAACCGGCCCTTTCCCTCAGAGTGCATTTCGGCATTAGCGGGAGCAGGTGTGTATATTTAAGGTGAGTGGATTCGAGATGTTTTGCAAACGCGTGAGACTTTTCTACACAGCAGGACCAAGGGAGGTGCCTGGCTCTGGCTCCAGCTCCGTGCTCGGAGCTTCGCCAGCACACCGGGGCTGTTCCCGGGCACTTTGGGAAGGCAGGAGCGGCTCCCAGTGCCCTCGCTCCATCCGTCTGTCCGTCCATCCGCGCCCCGGGCCGAGGAGCCGGTCCCCGCGGGCCCCGTCCCTGTCGCCGTCGCTCCGTGCACTTGTGCCTTCAAATGTACATTTTCAAAGGGACTTGAATCGCCGTTTCCCGGCAGCGGGAGGGGGGGCGGGCGGCGCGGAGCTGGGCCTGGCTCTGCCCTCAGCCGCCGCCGCCTGTTTTTTTACCTGTATACCGAGATCAATAATCTGTATAAAACTATTTTGATGTCCACGTGCGTTCCCTCGTTCTCTCCGTACAGCGGCGCGGGGGGAGGTCGAG
>VZTE01001746.1:245803-282998 GCA_013397775.1 Eulacestoma nigropectus
CAAAAATTTTAATGGTTTGGGTTTGTTTCCCCTTTCCTTTTTTTTTTTTTTTTTTTTTGTTAGTCAGACAAAAATCTTTTTTCCTTTTGTCTCTACTGAACGTGGACAAAAGGTGATGGAAGAGACTAATTCCCAAATTACCTATGCAGTTAAATATTTACAAATTTACTCTAGTTTACCAGATAACAAGCAAAATAGAAAGCACTTTGTTCTTATTCCTGTTGCAGAGAGGGCTTTAAGTTCTGAGTAGCTGCTTTGTGTGTCCTTGTTCAGCAAAAACAGCACAAGTGAGAGCAAAGAATTGAAGGGTTTGTGGTTTTTAGAGAGTCAGGAGGCAGCTCTGATCTTCCTGCCTCTCTCCTTGCCTGTAGTTGTGCTAAACCTCAGGCTCACACAAGAGGGCAGGCTTGCATTTAAAAAAAACCGAATAAATAAAAAATTACCTGTGGCTTTCTTATATTTAAACTTAGAGCCAGAACTGCACAAAAAGCTTTTACAGGAAATTAAAACTTCTTTTTTTTCAGTTGTGACTTACCACCGCTTCATCCTCAGTTTTCTTTAATATCTTGCAACTTAGGAATTAGCTGATTGAAAGCTTTAATTATGACTTCTGTTAAGCATGATCTTGAAATAGAATGTTTAAATATTTCTGGAATTGTAAAATACCCTTCTAAGAAGCTGATATTGCCCTGAGTGCATTATTTTGAAAAGTTTGCAGAAATTAAGAGTGGAAAACTTACAGTATTTTATAAACGTTATCTGGCAGATGTCTTCAGAATCTGAGCTTAACATTTATTGAGGCATTGATTATTTGGTCTTTTAAATATGCTAAACTCTGCAGTATGTTTATAGGATCAAAATGCATGAAAAATAAAGTTAAGGCAGTTTTAGAAATAGTTTAAAACCATCTGGGTGCTTATTTGAAAATGTTACGACTTCAGATAAACCCACCACAACGCTGAGGAAAAGAAAACCAGAAATAAGTGTGATCTTTAGTAAACAGGGCCAAAACTAATCATAGAATACTCTGCAAGGTGGAGATAACTGTAAGGACTGTGATGAAATCCAGTGTAAAAGGAGAAGACAACGTTGGCAAGAAATCAAAGCTCGCAAAACTTTTGAATTGAGAATCAGTGAGCTCAAAAAAAGATACTGGCAGAGGAAATTATTAGAGAGTTTTAACATTTTTGTCTTCAGAGAAAGCAGTTAATGAGCTATTCATGCCAAAAAGCCGTAAAAGCTAAGAAAAGGTCCCAAGAAATCACCAGGAGCTGGCAAATTACACCAAACATGCTCCTAGGATAAACTGACAAGCTTTGTGTGAGTCATGATGCTGAATATTTGTTGTGCAGTAAATCCTGGTGCCAGACTAATTGACAGAAGTAGATGATGAATATATTTACACGAAGACACAGGAGTAAAAATCCAAATGTTTTCAGTGGAGTGAAATCTATGAAGAGAGCTTGAAAAACAGGCACAGGAACATAAAGTTTACAATGCATTATTACATTCTACAAAGCAGTGTGATAGTGCTACAGGAATTATGTATTCATATCAGATATTGGAGCATTCACTTGGTCTTGACCCTGCTTAATTTCTGATGTTAAGTACTTCGACCTATCACATATTTATTGCATGATCTGATAACAGAATGTGTGAACTGCTGTCCCACTGCAGAGTGCCAGACTCTTCTGTCAGCCTTTTCCTTTATGCACAACCATGTGAGACAGGATAAACACAACCTGGGGTTTTCTCTGGGCCGTGAATGCTCTTCAAAAAGCTGCAGGGTGGGATTGTTCATGGGTATCTCACTGGGGAGGAAGAGGAGAGACAGGAAACTCTTCTGCTTTTTGCCTCAATCTGCCTCTTTCATTTTTGTGTCCCATTGTGAACACCACAAAGAAGATCCTCTTAATGTTATATACGTAGGTAATCCTAAAAAGGAGAGGAAGTGAAAAATCTGTGGGTACAAGATGCTGATGAATAAAAGGTTCCAACACACATTAGGCACGAAGGGAATGACGAAAAGCGCTGTGTGAACCCTGGCTATGCCTGGCTTTGCATTAAGCCGTGAGGATCCTGGATCCATTTGGCCTCCCTTTCCCAGGGTGGGGCTGGCTGCTGTGTCAGTGCTGCTGGCAGGAGTGGGGATTTCCACCTTGGGATCCCCATGGAGCTGGGGCAGCCCTCGGGCAGGGGGCACAAGGGGCCCCGCGCTGCCGCACCCTGCACCGGGGAGGGTGAGACAAAACACGTCGTGTTCTTCTCCCTTCAAAAGCTTCACTGCTGCTCAGTCCATTTTATAAATCAGCTCCTTGTTGGCAAAGGAGATTTGTCTAGAAGTTCTGCTGGCTGTGGATAGGAGGCACGAAGTTTCCAAGTTGCTCAGTTTCCTGTTTAAGTTCTATACAGGGAATTCAAGAATGGCTTTACCAACCGCTAGAGAGATAAACGATAACACCTAATTTTTTTTTGAAGAAAAGATTAACTCCTCTTAATTAAAATAAGGTTGGCAGACAGATCTTGTTGAATGTTGATGGCCTGTTAATATTTTTACCTAATACCTCAGGTTTTTTAGCATGTCAGATGCAGAAAGAAACACCAATTCTAGTGTGGTCACACTTGCTGTTCATTTTTGTAATCTTGTTTTCTTGGGACTGTGCCATTCCCTAAAGGTATTTCATCTTCTCTGCTTGTGTGCTTTTGGCCAGGGGTCCAAACAAGTCATCCCTTTTCTTCTAATGCTGTTTTCCATCTAAAGAAAACAATTTTGATGAATAGATCTAGCTTAGCTTTTTAAAAACTGCTCTGAAAAGTGCTGCCTCAGAAGAAACAGTTCTGTCAACCTAGAGTCTGCCCTAAGAAATTCTGCAGTTTTTGATGAGTTATAGTCTAAGTCAGCAAAGAAGGAACTAATGTGCTTGATTAAATTTGCAATATTGTGTGTGTATGCAAGTGAAAATTTCCCTTGTGTTGGTACTTGTAGGTGAGTGATACCAGGTGATACTGATGAGTTTGTGTAAAAATTGATGAAGTCTTCAGGAGTTTAGATAGGTAATAACATCTGTAATTTCAATGATGAATTCCTCGTAAAACTAGGTGAAAACACACCAATTCTGTCGTTGTGGGGCAACTGTGTGATTATTACTTTATTACTCAGCTCCAGCACTCAAAAATTAGTCATTTATCCCTTTCTAAAAGAAGTGGCTGGTGGTGAAGCAGGTGCCTGTGTGGTGCAGATATCATTAGCTGTGGTTTTAATTGTTGTCAGGTGACTGCATGTTTCTGCTGAGTGTTGCTATGCAGCCTGTGAATCTATCCAGTAAAAATTAAAAAAAAAAAATCCTCTTAGTTGGAGTCTCGTGTGTGAGTGATGCAGGTAGATGAGATGAACCTGCTGCAAGTGTTCAGACACCCCTGTGTGTCTTGAAATGTTTCAGACTGGCACAGAGAGGGTCAGGGTGCCAGAGTAGGTGGGTAAGAAACTTTTTTTTGAAGGAGGAAAAAGAGGTGAGCAAACAAATCAGAGGGACATGTGCTACATGGGAAAGAGAAAAGAGGAATCAGAGAAGTGAGCAAAAGAAATAATGGGAACCTGCAGCAGTTGTGTAATGGTGCTAATTAATAGTACATACCTGAGATGATTAGCAGAAATTAATGTTTGTGCAGTACTTCATGTATGTGAAGTACTCTGGAGTACTAGATACTTTTATTACTTTCATCATGGCATTTTGTTATCAGCAGAACCATTTCAAATTTCCTGCTGTTGTTTGGGCAGAAAGGGGCACATTCAGTAGAGAATAATCACCGGGAAAACTGCTTCCAAACTTTGTTGGTGATACAGGCAAGATCTTAATGGAGGGAGTGGCTTACGGACTGTTTTTCCTCTAAATATTGTCTTTCCTTACAAATTTTCACTTCAGCACTGATTTACAGAGAGAAATCAGCTCAACGAGATGCAGAGACACCTTGCAGGGTTTTTGGTTACAGGTGACTTGATCTTTTGGGAAGAAGCTGCCAGTTTTCTACCTTAAGAGAATTTCTTTTTTCTTTTGTTGTCCCTGTTCTCTGTTCTGCATGCCCTGATTTCCATTCACTGTGCTGTTGCTGCTCAGGTTCCTGTGGATTTCAGTGGAACTTCAGTGTTGGATTAAGACCAGAGAACTGTTGTTGCCTCCCTTCCTATCCCCTCCCTCACCTCCACTTATAGGGGAGGACACACAGATGCCTGGGCAGGAACTGCTCCAGGTGACACACAATTCACCACTGCATCTCCTTCATCTTCTCTTGGAAAGAGAGAGAATGCAGGAAAAACAGCTAATTCACCAGTTCCCTTTTCCATCCCAAGGTGGCTGGGGAAGCTGCAGGGAGGGAGGAATGTGATGAGCCTCTTCCCTGGGTGCCTGCTGCCTGCCTGCTCTGCAGCCTCAGAACTGCTGAGCTCCACTTTAGTCAGGCCCAGTAAGGGCTTTTTTTTTTTTTTTTCTTTTTTTTTAATTACCAAACTTGCCTCTTAATTAAACTTATTTTTTGTTCATGTCAGAGCAGAATGCGGCGTTCTTGTGGTTCCATTCTCTTAATTTGAATGCAGATTTTAACTGAAGCAGCACTTGGGAATGAATAATCTTCTTTCCTCTGTGGCAGTTATGAAAAAAACCCAAACAGCTCTGCCCTGGGAGGACAGAGGAGCTCTCCATGGCCCTGGTTTGGAGGGTTTGCACTGGATCTGGTGCTTTTTGGGTGCAGATCTGCTGTGCAGTGCTGGTGAAGGGCTGCAGCACTTTGCCCATTGAACTGGAAGTTACAGTGCAAGGAGGGATTAGGGAATCTAGGTTAAAACGTCTCTCTGCTGGCCATTAATTGCAAGAGCTCTGGCAACGGTGTGCCACTGTTTTCCCAAACACCGCTGGCTCGTTTTCTTTGTTTCTGGAATACAGAAGTTTGAGAAATTGCTGCATTAAAAGTGTGTGCCAGTGCCAGAATGGCTGTGGTAATCACCCTACTGCCTTGAGTAACTCAGACTTTTGGGGCAGGGCTGTGTGCTCTGTCTGAGCAGCAGCACAAAGAAAATGGTTTTCAAAGAAGGGATTTGAGCAAAGGAGGATTTTTGGTGTTGCAAAGGCTTACTTAAGGATGCACAACAGCTTGTCCTGTAATCCTGTTTCAAAATACAATTCTGGTCTGTCTTTCTGCTCTGTCTCCCGTTGCTGCAGAGTTTTCTTGATTGCATCAGTGATTCTTTCCTTTAGCCTTACCACTGTCTGGGATTGAATGGGTTTTATCTCCCAGCCTGCTGGCAGAACCTCTGTCTCCCGAAGGCTCATGGCAGAGGGACACGAGGCCACTCTGGAAGTGGCTGGATCAGCTTCCCCTGTAAGAATCCCAGACTGAATGTGACACTTGGGCACATCATATATTCAACTGCAGCACCAGACTGGGGATAATTTGCTGTTTTCTTATTTTAATAGTAAGTACTGTTCAGAGAGGGAGACAGTTCCTGTCTTCTGAAAAAGAAGTTTTGCTATGTATAATTATGTGACTGTATGAGCAAGTTATTGAAGTAGTTTAATGAGAATTTGGGGAGGTTCAAAGCTTCCAGGCAATGAAGGAAGATGCTCTCTTGGGTATTATTATTATTTATAAATAACTTAATAAAAGATCATGAAAATCAGTCAAGCAATTCAGGATTTAAGAGGTTTTTTCCCTCTAAAAATAGCTTGAGCTTCATTGGGGTAAAATCAACTATTTCTTTTCATCTTCCTGTGCTGTATTTAGGACTTAAAAAAAGCCCCTACCCCAAACCACTAACCCAAAGATTCTATGTCTCAATGTTTGTTTCATGCTTTCCCGATGGTTGGATCGCTTCAACAATACTGTAATCAATAATTTCCCTGACACTGATGACTGTTGTGACATTTTTGTACCTCAATATGTCTAAAGTGATGGGGACACCAAATGAAAAAAAACCATCAAACTCACCACACACAGCACAAAACTTAGTTTGGGAATTTCCTTTGTAACTCCCAGTGCAAAAGTGAATTATCCAGGTGACAAAGGATGCAGCCACACATTGAGCATTAAGAGCTTCAAGCTCATTGTTTGCTTTCCATCTTTATAAAAAGTGAAGGTTTATGGGTGAAATTTCACATACCCCAGGGAAAGTGGCTGTGGAAACTCTTGTAGGTCTTTATGAATGTCTGCAGAAGCTAAAGAGCAAACCCTCACAGAGTGAAAGATTACCTGAATATATCATGGGAAAAAAAGCGGTTGGGAGAAAAACTCTGCTCTGGTTCTCAATTCTGGGCTTCCCCTTAGAAACAGCACTTTGTTCTTAGTTTGGGGAAAGGGAAGGATATAAAGCCACACTTCAAACTTCAGGGCTCTGTGGTTTCTTCTGAAGTTTTTTGCTCCTTTCAGAAATAAACAAGTCGGTGATGCATGTTTTATTTGTTTTTAGCTTTTCTATCAACACTGTTTCTTAACTAGGACAGCTTCCCCCCTCCAAGGTCTGTATTGAAATTAGGGCTTTCACGAGTGCTGAAATCCTTCCTGTAAGGGTTGGTTCTGAAAAGCAGGTGCAGCTTTTCAACAGAGTCAACAATTGTGGAGTTTTGTAGAATTCCTTTTGTGCAATCTGAGAATCACTTTTATTATTCTAATGCAGCATGTCATTTTTTTGTCAGTGTGGCTGTGCACTTCATTATTCTCTAGGGCCAGAAGTGCTTGCTCATTATTTGCTGTTGGATCCTCCAGTAAAAACAAGCTGTTGAACCCAATTTGTTGTGTATGGATATGTTAAATAGTGATTATTTCCATTTTCCCCTATAGAGAGTGTATCTCTGGAAAGCTACCACACTACTGCATAAATGTCATTCTTGAGTTTTATTTAATTTCAGCCTCTCCTAATGCATCAGAATTAGGTTCTCCTCATTCTTGGCTGCTGAATGGTTGCTGTGCAGATATCTTCATGTTCTGTCAAATCCAGGATGCTAAGCAGAACTAGATCCAAATTCCCCTTAAAGCATCCCTATTTTAGCCTAATGATAGAGTTCTGTTTAGAACTTTTCAAGGACCTTAGTTCTGTTGTGGTTTGAAAGATGCAGAGTGTTTTCCTTTCACTTGAGAGACTTGTTTACATCAAGTATAGCTGAGCTTCTGGAAGGATGCATCTTGTTCAGTCTTAGATAAAAAGCCCTAAGAACACTGGGAAATTGGGTCAGAAGAAAAATGCTGAGATCTCTACCCATTAATGAATTGCATCCTGAATTTGACTTGTGGATGGTTTAAATGTAGTGTGCACTTCACATTTTGAACCACAAGTGTTTGTTATGTCGCATAGTTAACTATGCAGCTTTAAGAATCATTTTCTGCAACTTAATTAACAGGCAGGTAGAGAGTTATAAATCAGGTACCTCAGCCAAAGTCCTGGATGAAAGCCACACAGCTTCTCCCAAAAAACCCTCAAAACCACAGCAGGTGAAAATGCAGAACAGGTGTCTGTCAATGTGGATTTTAGGGTTTCATGCTACGTTAAAGTTGGGTCGTCGTCCTAGGGATACCTCTCACTTCATTTCTGTGTTAGCTCGACTGGAAATTAAAAAGGTATTAATTATGAAGTTGTTTGTGTGATGGGGCTCTTGCAGAAGACATTCTCCCTTGTGTTCTCCTGGTTACTTAGGAGTGTGTGAGTAGAAGAACAGTTCTTTAGCTTTGACTAAAGCTTTGCCAAGCTTTAGTCAAAAAACACTGAGCTAGAAAAGCGATACAATCTATTTTGTTACAGCACAGATTACAAACAGCTTGTGTTTGTTGTAAGCTGAGCATCTCCTGTCTGTGTGTGCCCAACAAATCAGCCGTGACAGGTTATCCTGGGAGAGCTCGATTTTAGTCAGGTCAGTGTCGGATATCAGAGCCTGTGCTGCTTGGTTTTGAGGGCTTTTCCCTTTAGTTAAAGGTCCCATCTAAATTCCATGTTTTAAACCAGGGGAAACAACGCAGGCAGCCCTGCCACTGACCGCTGGCAGCAGGTGCAGATGTAAAATTTGAGGAAATGCCGATAGAGTCCATTAGGAAGTTACTGGAATTGTTCTGACAGTTGTGGTTGCTGATAATGACTTACAGTAAGGCCTGCCCTCCTCAGTTCATTTCACTTCGTTCCTATGGGTAATATGGAGCAATTATATGGGAGGATCAGTCTCTCCAGGAACTTTCCCAAGTGTGACTCGAGGCCTCATTATGTGGTGCCATCCTGGCACTGGGTTTGTGCTCAAGCAGCTGCTGCACTTCGTGTAGGCAGTAGGAGCTGTTCTCATTTTTTAAGTTTCTACCTGCGTTCTTTGGGTGAACTGAACACTGCAGGTTATTGAGAAGGCTCTTTACTCCCTTATAGATTTGCTTTGAAGGAAGAAGTATTGCTGCTGCTCACCCTCTTGGGGCTCTCAGGCACTTTCCCAGTCGTCTGCATGCCAAAGAGCTTTCTTGGCTTACTCCTCTTTTAGAGAAACAGTTCTTCCACTCTGTTGATAATTCCCAGACAACTCCATGCAGTTCAGTGGATGTGCAGGCTATACCCTTTGGAAATCCAGGAGAAACAGCTGTTGGTGTTCTCAGACCTGTGAGGGTGGATCTCTGTTCTCAGGGATCTCCCTGCAAAGGGAGAAAATCCCTTGGTACTTGTTTGCCTCTTTTAAACTGAGTTAGAACAACTAATCTTTTTATTGGTTGTGTTGCACATGTAGTTGTGTTTACAGGTGTTGGCTGCAAATGAAGTGCTTTTCTCAGTGTATCTAAAGACCAAGTTGCTGGAATTGATGAGCTGTTGAGGTATTTGCTTAGTGATGTAGCTAGAAGCCAGATTTTTAGCTGAATTTGTGTTACAGGATTGCAGTTGGAGGGAGTAGGTTTCACCAGATGATTTTCCTGGAAACCCTTTGACAGATTCTTCCCTACAGTGAAAGGGATGCCTTCTGTGTATTTTTTTTTCCTCATGTACAGTTTCTTTCCATCTGGAAAGAAATTCAGCACCAGACAATGTTGGTTTACTCTTGCCTAGAGCAATGGATTCTGTTCCAGTGCCTTTCATTCTAGATTTAACAAATTGCTTGCATTGATTAAAAGCAACATGATATTGTGCTTTTTTCTTTTCCAATTTTGCAACTATTCCTCATTCTTATTGAAAGTGATTTCTGAACATCAGACTCCCCTGTACAGTGATGTGCAGAAATAAGCTTATTTAGGTGTCCAGAGTTTATAGGTGTGATCATGTTAAGCAAATTTATACATTGATGAATGTTCATGTTTGTGCTGGGTTTTATGTTTGATTGTTGCCTTCTGCAACAGACAATGTGACAAAATTGCATTTCCTTAGCGTCCAGATTTGGGCCTGAATTAACACTCAAAGAAAACCCACAAAAGAGAGCAGTTTGGGTCAGTATTTGAACCTTTCTTTGCTTTCAGAGTGGTTTCTGTGGGGAAACTGTTCATCCCTGAAAATGCCTATTTTGCCTCATGTCTTTATTTTTGGCCAGCCAGCTTTTCTCATGCTGGAAGTGGAAGATGTGTGCTTCATAGTCAAATATATTGGTCTTAGTCAATGAATGGACTTCTACACCAATTTTTGTCTTCTTTAGCCTTTTTGAAACTAAATTGAATCAAACTTGGGACAAGTCTTATAAAATCTGGAATAACTTATTATCACAGGGAGGGAAAAAATGTATTCTGCTTTACATTCTTCTACTTAAGTTTTTAAAGAGCTTAATGATCTTACGAATTTTTAATATGATAAGGAATGTTGATGGCAAGCAGAAAAAATGAATTGGAGCTGGGTTTTTTTATGCACAGTGTTTTTTTCATTATTATTCTGTTATTATGATGATGGAAATAACTGAGTGTATAAATCAGATTTGCCTCATCATAACCTGTCCATTTGTATTAGAGTATGTTTTGCAGGTTTTTCATTCCTAGAAGTTCCACATTGCCTGGTGATCCAGGACTGTGAAAATATGAAAGATTTATTGGAGGCAGTTTGAGAAGACTTAGTGTTCTATCTTGCAGTTAGAGAAAGAACAAAGTAAAATTATTATTTCTGTAGTTATTCTTCATGAAAGGAAGAAAACAGTTATCAGGTGCTGTATTAGTTTATTCTATGGGGTTTTCCCTATTCCTTTTAAATTATTCTATGTGATAATATTGCCCTTAATTTCATCTAAAGGGTTTGAAGCGTGTTGTGGGATGAGTTGTGTGCAGATGAGTTTTACTGCTCTGCCTTGTTCCTCTGACAAGTACTTGGTTTGGGTACCAGCAGCAAAATCTATGGATATGGGAGAAGCCCAGTCCTCAGCTAAGTGTTCATCTATATTAATGAATTTTATTTGAGTACAGACACAGAGATTTGCCTTAAAAACAACATAAAACGCTTTCTTCTAGTTGTAAAAGCCTGATATGATGGGCAGGACTCTTTTCTGTCTTGGAGGCATATTTCACTTAATTTCTCCTTCAGATTAATTTACCTGTCTGCATATTTAAAAAGACAAGCTGTGCCATCTTCTGCAGACAGCAGTTGCACGGAGGCCTGGTGATTTCATATGCATGGCTGCTGCTGCTGTTGGGTTTGTGCCATTCCTTGCAGGAGGTGATTGCCTCAGCATCTTCCAGCCTTTCTTTCCTGTAGTATTTTTAAATGGCTTTGTCTGTCTGGACAGGTGAAAATGCAGAGCTTATTGAAACAGATGGCAAGTCAGATTAATACTGCCCAGAACCATCTTTTGCTTGGATGTTCATAAGGAAATGTCCACTGGATTTGTTGTCTTTGCTTGGACAGCAGAACGAAGTCAATAGATTTTCATTTAAGAGCCTCTTTTTGTAGTCTTTTGAATGTGTAAGTTAAGCACAATTGCCTCGTTCAATGTTATTTTTTTATTCGGGCAAATGATTGAAATGAACATTATTTTTAATTGTGAGAACAGCTTCTATTTGTGGAGAACAGGTTATTAATAGTCAGAGATCTGCAAACTTCCCTTGTGTCTCTGGGCCCGGTTGTACTTTGTGTTCTTGATCTTCCTTAAATCTGACTTATTTTTATGGTTATGAGCTGTAAAATGAATGAAACAGATGCTTCTGTTTGGGTGTCACTGTGAGTGAACTTTACGTTCTGTATTTGCCAAGGAATCCAAATCTGCACATCAGAATCCCTGAAACGCTCCTGCTCACACTGACTGCCTTTATCAGAATGTCAGGGAACGAAAGTCGTGGCCATTTCCTGTGGAGTTTGTTCACCTTGCAAGGAGAGATGAGTTTGGAAATCCTCTCAAGAGCTGATTCTTCTTGGGGTGGGAAGTTGTGTTAATAAATCTGTGCTTCCTTTAGTCTGCCCTTACCTACACATCTTCATTCTGAAGAAAATTCTCCTGCATCTCATCCTTTTAAATATTTGGGGTGACTCCACCTACATTGAGAAACATCGATCTTGGGGCTTCAGATGCCTGTTAAATGCCTTGTGTTGGCATTTGCAGCTCGTGCCTGTGTGTGTTGGTGTTCAGAACTGGTTATTACTGGTTTATATATTTTTATTACCTTCTGTCATCGTTGTACAGGTAGCCACATTTCCAGAGTTTATTTTTGTGTGTGTGTAACATGCATACACGTATAAAAATAATGCAGTGTAAGGTAATCTGAAGCTTTTAAATAACTTTTTGTGTTTATATCTCTGACTAAGTGATAAAACTGCCCAACTACAGCTTTCTCTAACATAAAAAGCAGAGTGAGTCTCTCTGCTGCAAACTGGCAAGCCTAATTTTGGTGCTCTAAAAGCCTTGGAGGACATCCTAGTTCACTTGAGGTCTGTAAAAGTGTTCAGCTTCTCTGTCATCTTCAGTTCATCAACATAAAAATTCTATAATTTCATCAGTTAAATGGACAAAGAGCTGGTAATGGTTTTTCTAAGGTAGGTTTTTTAATAGGGCTGTTCTAGCAATGCTTTCTTCCACAGAATTTTTTTAAGTGTAACCTGTTTCCAGCAAGGTTTTTAATACTTTTTCATTGATACAAATTTTTTTAAAAATTGAACCTTTTTAAAAATGATTCATTCTTGTGCACTCTCTTGCTTTTCAGGCTGTTTTCTAATGGTTTTGCAGTTTATTCTTATTATGCCCTGCCCACATAACACACTTGTCTGTTAGAGACTATCTATGAAAGGCACATTCTCAGCTGGATTGTGTATCTTGGAGACTCAGCGATTACAGAAATCTTTAATGCATTGCTTTTCTGTTCTGCCTGCCTTGGGGACATTGGGAGATGCTGTGAGACTGCTCACATCATTCAGTGTACACAGCTAGGGTGTTTCCCTCTGTGCCAATGTAACAAATACCACACAGTGAATAAAACTGGTTTTATTTGCTTAAACCAACGTGCTCGCAACTCATGTGAATCTTGGAGAGCGTAGCTCTGTTTGCTGCCCCAGTTGAGTCCCTGGCAGCTTAAAATTGAGGAAGAATATTTTTAGTGCTCTGTTCTGTGTCTGTATTTCAAGCCATGGACAGCCTGAAATAGCAACCTTCGTGTTTTCACTCCTCTTCACAGGCAAATAAAGTCATCGCCTCTCCCCCTCCTCGAGCAGGTTACGCGCGCGTGCGCTCGCTGCCCAGCGCGCTCCTTCGCCGCGCCTCCCGCTGGAGGTGTGGGGGGATCTCCAGAATTCCTGTGGGAAGAAGAAAAGTTCCAAATCAGGCAGCTCTGGCTGAGTCAGAGGCAGAGCTGTGCTGCGCCGGGGGCTGGTGGTACCTTCCCTTCCCAAGTGGCAGAACACTTGGAACGAGGAGGGTGGAAGATGGAGATGGTCATGCCCTTTTGGCGTCTCTTAGTTTGAAAGCAGTAAATTCTGATTTAATACTGGAAGCAGTAGCCAGTACAACATAAAACTACTTTTCTGTCAGGCTAATTTCCTCCTCCAACTGCAAACTCGATTTTTTTTTTGCAGTTATTCTCCAAGAATTTGTATGAACCTGTGGGGTAAACGGAGCAGTTGTAGGGATGCATCGTTGTTTCTGCACTATGGGAATGATGCAGTCACCTGTTCCTTGTCAGGGTTACATTGGAGATATTGATTGCTGTAACAAGAGATGTTTTCCTGGCATTTCATAGCTGGCTGCAAAGCAGTGATTAAAGCCCTATGTGAAAGTTGAGTACAGAAAAAGAGAAATAGCTGCAGTCTTGCGAGGATCTTGTTACTCCCCTTAATGGTCCGTGTCCGGTTTTTAAATGAAATGTCCTCGCTGGTGCTGTGTTTGAGGCTGCCCTTTTCCCAGGGATGCTGCACAGAAAGTGGATCAGTGTGTGGCAGGGAGGGCAGGGGCACGTGTCACCCAGGGCTCTCTCTGACACGTGGTGTGTGTTGTGTTCCCATAAGTTCAGTTCTCATCCAGCTGCTGCTGCCACAGAAGGAATTTGCCAGCAGAAACCAGTGTTTGGGGAGCTAACCCTGAGCAGGGTTCTGAGATGGACCCAAGTCTCAGCTTTTTAATCATTAATGACATTTTTTTGGAGGGGTGGGCAGGATTAAAAAGCAGTAAAATTAGCTAGTCCTTTCTCTAATACTCCTTTCCAAACAATCCTCCATAAATCACGGTGCCAGTTCCCCTTTTCTGTCTTCTCAGTGCTTTATGTGTTCTCCTGAGCAGCTGCTCTTGCTGCGCTTAGGAAATGTTGCTCCACAAGATACTCCAGTGCATCTCCTCCAAAGTCTATATAAACCAAACCTATGTAGTGGCAAAATGTGACAACATCCAGAAATAAAACATTCTGAGGGCAAATTTATTAAGATGATGATGGGGATCATTGATTAGTGATCTAAAGTAGTACTTAGTGCTTGTTACTGTTTTTAACTTGGTTTTTGTCTTTTGGCTTGCAGCTCAGATCGACTGATAGAAGAAACAATAAGGTAGGAATGAATGTAAAAATTTTCATTATTTTCCGTACAATCAGCGTTTCCATTAAATTGTGTCTAAATATATCAGTCACTATATTTATTCAATAACTGTGTTGTTTCCAGCTCCTTGGCAGTATTACAGTGAATTGCCGGTGGGTTCGATTTGGGTTTTTCCTATTCAATATTGACATGAAATGTTGTTTAAATATTTTATTCACCCTAGCTTAGAAAATTTGGGTTTCTGTTCAAAGGAACAGAACCACCTTTGGAGCAGAGTGAATCTCAGGCTGAGCTGTTGAGGGCTATTCCAGTAGTCAAGATGTTTCTTCTCAGAGTGACATTCATCCACAACCTGATTTTCTGTAATCTTTAAATGTATTCAGAATATTCAGTACCCAGTGTGCAGCTGATATAGGTAGGGGCTTTTACCACAACTGCTTGAGATGTTATTGCTGTTGTATATTTATTTATCTTTTGGGGTTTTTACATTGTTTGAATATTTGAGTGATACCTTCTCTAACTAATTTAGACATTTTAGAACCAGCATCATAAATTAATTTTATTATCTGTGCCCTTCCCAAGCCAACCTTTTGCAAGCCAAACTATAATAATGCCCGATTTAATGGTCTTAAATTTTAGATTATTGCTTTAAAACGAAACAAAACTATTAAAAGGGAAGAAAGCAAGCAAGATATGCTTTCAGACAATGCTTGAACTGATTAAGTGACCAAGAAGAGTAATTAGAGGTGCAGCAAGGCTGTGTCCATTAATGCTGGCTGGCTTAAGCACACACAGTGGGCTCAGGATAATTAACACAGAGGAAGAATGTGTTAAACCACATCAATGTGCAGTGATGAACCACAAGTGGTCAGTGCAATAATACCTGAAAATATGGGTACAATTTCACCACAGCCTCACAGAAATATTTGTCAAACTTAGCCCAGCTGTATTTGTTTTGCTTTGGGTTCCAGTCCTTTCCTCACTAAAAACCTCTCCTTTATTGCCACGCTTGTAGCCCTATTTTTCCATCTCAAAAATGCTCAGTGTTTGGTGAATTTCTTCTTTGCTGCCACTCCGAGTAAGCAGAGCATTAAACAGCATGTGGTGATTTATTACTCCTAATATCCTGCAAAATTACTTGTAATTATGTCATTGGCCTGGCTTCTTGATTCCGTGTCATCAGAGGAGCTCAGAGCTCTCAACCTCGCACCATTTGTTACCTGTAGTAAATTCTTGCTTGAGTTGTTGCCAAAAATACTCTACAGTTTTTGGTACAAAAAGAGCTTGTTCAGTAACTACATGGAGTAGGAAATGTAATTCCCCTTATACCTGAGTTGAATTCTGCCTCTGTTGAAACCAGGGTGAATTTTTTGTTGAACTCTTTTTTTCCTGTGGTCCTCAGTAATGGCAAGAGTTTGGGTGTGACATTAATTGATGGTAAATCTGCTGCCTTCGAAGTGAATTTACCAGATGGAAGTTTACCCAGCTGATCAATTGCTTTATCTATTGTAACCCAAATAAAAGAGGGAATTGTGCAGGAGGAGCTGTTTGAGGACAGATTCCTTGAGATGTAATTAGCTTATTCTGGCTACTGCTCTGTCTTCCAGGTTTACATCTGCTGCAGTTCATTACTCATTTTTTAATTAAGCAAGTCAGGAAATCACATTTTATTTTCTTCACTTCACACTTTTATTTCCTTAGGGGTTGTTACTAAGCAGTGATTCTAAACACTGGAAAGCATATATTTGTGCGTGCAGGGGCTTTTGTTGACAAGCTGCAGCCACTAATTGTGAGCCCCTTGCTCTGATTTTCTGTCAGAAAGAGAACTGAGGAGTCTGACTCTTCCTCTGCGTGGTCCTCCACGGAGCAAACATCCGTGCCAGGGAATAAATGGGCACCTGAGCTGAAATGATTCAGTAGCGAAAGCAGTGAGCAGGGTTGTCACTCCAGATGTGTCGTTATTACTAAACTTTTAATTGATTTTTAAATGAATTACGTGCCATGGGTTCTTACTGCAGCATATTTCTCTCCAGAAGCGAGTGGGAAGTGATACTTTGTACTGCAGTTCTTTTGGAACAGCGTTCACTTCTCTTGGCCAGATTTAAATATAAGCAGAGATTTTGCTTAATATGTTTGGAGTTCTCAGGTTTTCATTTTCAAACATTATCACTTCTCCAAAATAGCAAACCATTTATTTCTTGTTTTCCAACAACTTGTGTTTTTATGTTGGCTCGGTTGGAATATTTTTTATAGTTTTGCCTGTACAGTGTGACAAGTTCTTAGGATCTTATTGTAATTCTGTTTCTGAGGCCTGATCTGTCAGTGTTTCTGTATTACCAGATTGGACTGAAGCCAGACCAAAGCCATAGATTTTAATTTTAAAATAATCATCTCCTTATGTATTTGGGCTATTTCTTTAGGTAATAATTAGGATTTAATAAAAGGAAAAAACTCAGCTGCGTTGAATGTTGACTTTTCAGAATGGAAAGGCGTGAGCTACGCTTTGAGAATTCTCTCATTTCACAACCACCTTGCCGAAGAAGTGTCCAGGCAAAATCACTTGCAATTCTGGAGAATTGTTTCTTCTGTTTTCATCCTAGGCTTCATCAAAAGAAACAATACTCTTTAAAGTAATTTGCAAGGTTCTGTGTGTAGGTATGCATTGATACACGCACGTATGTGTATATTTAGAGATACAAATATAGAAATGTATCTCCAGACAAAGAATGAGTGATGCAATCAGAATTTTTACCAGTTTAAACCTAGAGCTTTCACTTCTATGCACAGTCACAGAGTCCATTCCCTTAATCATAGACCTTGTCATGAATTTCAATGAGCAAGTATGATTCATGGCATGCAATATGAAGCAGAAGTCCCAGTAATACGTGAATTATTTGATTTTTAATAACACAATTTCTTTCTTTAGAGTTTTTTTTTAGTTCTTCAGCGGTGTAGATTTAACTGATGTGTCTCAATGGGTGAAGCCAGGAGCTGATTTTTTGGTACATTTCCCTCGGTGACGCTGGATGGATGTGGCTGCAGTGTGGGGTGAAATAACGACAGCTTAAACATTTATTTAAGTCAAAACTCTTTGCTTCCAAGTTAGGCAGCATTAAAAGTGTATCTCTGCATGTTAGGCTTGTCCAACTGGGATAATGCCTGGAAGTGTTTATTACCCTGGGGTTTTTATGCCAGTGAAAGCAGCAGACTAAGTACAAATACCAGTTGGGTTTGCTTTGGAGGGAAATTTGGCCGCTCGCATCCCCATGGCACTGCTGAACAATCAAGGGCAAACTCGCAATGTGGGAGAAATTTTGAGGGAAATACAGCTGCAAGCACAGGAATTTGAGATACTCCTGCTGATTTGGGGAAGAGATAGGTGGGTGTTTTATGGCTGTGACCTTGGGCTCAGCTAGGGGAGCTTTCTCCAGTAGTGCAGCAACGCTGAGCGTTGTACTTGAGCAGGGCTTTAATATAAAATATAGAGAGCGGGCCAGATACCATCTGGTTTTAGAAACTTGGTTTACACCCAGCTCTGGTAGTTCCAGCCAGTGCAGCACTGAGAATAGTTCCTGCTGGTTTCCAAGTGAAACGTTAAATCGGGGTCATCTCGATTCCGGCAAGAAACGTTTCATCCTTTTATCGTAAACGCTGCGCACGAGTTCCAGGACGTCAGAACCAGGTCGTGGTGGGGAGTGACTAAATGGGGCCAATATTGTGAATGGGAAGAATGTGATTAATTTTTTAAAAAATGCATTTGTCAGTGAGGCAATGGCAACAGCAAGTCAATGAACATATGTCAGGGATGGGAATGAAACCAAAAGCGTCTGATGAAGGATATGAGGAAGCTGCAGTGCTCAAGATACAACACCAAGCGCTGGACTGGTCCCCAGGAACTCTGTTTTCTGCTGCTTCTTAAATTTAATAACCTCCTTTACAGATCTAAAGGCTTAGATAAACCAGCTCAAGGTTTGAATAATCAAATTATACGTGAACAACATTGCTTTTTGCTTGAATTTTAATTTGTTAATAGCAGCTAGAATCCAGTTAAACTCTTGTTCATGAATATCACAATTACATTTCATTACTAGACCGTATCATATTAAAAATGGTAATTACCCCAGTTTTTTTCCTTCAGAGCTCTCCAGTAAAACCCAGCCCTTTGAGCTAAATTCTTGAAAATACTGGATTAAAAATAATGGAAATGGTTTCAGTCTCTTTAACACTTTACATCCTGCCTCTTTATATGAAACGGACAGTTTCACTCCCCAGATGTTAAAGCAGGAACCTTGTGTTCTGTGAATAATTATTTCTAAAGGCATTTTGAAGCTGGCTCAGGAGCACTTTATATATTGGCACTCATCTTGTGTTTTCACTTCTGTAAATGAATGGATGTTTTAATGAGTCATTGGATGCATCTTATAAAAATATGGGGCTTAATTCAGGAGTGGTTTGAGAGACACTGTATTAAAACCTCATCTGGACAAATATCAAGTCAGTGTGGGGGCGGGAGATAAGAATCTGGAGGTTACTGAAGAAACTTTCCTGTGTGCAGATAGGAAACACTCTTTTTTTTCTAACTTGAGTCTTAGTAATTCAAAATTCCGTGAGTGCTCTTCTTGACAGCAAACTCGTAGTGGTTTTGTGAGTTTGTTGCCTTTTGCTTTAGAATACCTGTATTGAAAAATTGTATGTTTGTATCAGTTAAAAGCAGCATTTCACATTATCCTATCTCTGAAATAACAGCTTTCGTTTCCTTTTCTTATATTTATCTGTTGTGTTGTTCCACTTAACTTTTACTTCTCCAGAACATTTCCCCTCCGTATTTAAGGCTCACAAACTCGTCCAAGAACTTGTTTTAATCATTGTTATTTCTGTAGATGAAGTCAACAGCAGTAGAGGTGACTTTTCTGAGTTATTATGCAGCCTTGTTGTATTTATGTCCTGCTTTGTGTGTTTTTGAAACACAGGCCAGCAAGGAGAGCAGCATTTGCCATACTTTTCTTTCTCAGGCACTGTGTCTTCAGAGCCCAAACTTGTCAACTGAGCGATTCTTTATAATCTTCATTTAATATCTTGTTTTTAAGAGCAGAGTTGCTTTTTTTCTGACCTCCAAAACATATTAAATTTGAAGTGGGAAATTCTGTTTTATGTTCGCCTGTATTGTGTTCTTTATATTTGGATAAAAAGTACAGCTTGGGCATTCATTAGTAAAGAAACAAAGAAAATGAAGACTTACATACCGTGGGGGATATTCTTAATTAGGACCAGATCTCAGAATTGGATTTTATGTATGCTGTGATGGAAGCATCATTTGGGATGAAACAAACTTCTAAATTTAAAGCTGAAGCCATGAAAGCATAATTCTTATGTTGCTTGTAAGGTAATACCAGTTTTCATTGGGGCTGGAGGAGAAAAGTCAAACCCTGACTGTTTCAAGAAATCTCAGCGTTTTCCACCCTTAAATAAAACTGAAATCATTAAACTGTAGAAGACAGATTAATGGAAAAATTGTGGTTTCATTCATGTTGCTTCACCCCATTCATTGTCCTCTGAAGAAGCCTTGCCTGCTTGTTCTCCTCTTGTGTGAGCTGTGGATTATTCTTAGCACCAACAACTTGATCCTCTTTCTTTCCCCAGCATTGCCATGGCAACTAAAGAAAATATGACTTCGCAGAGAGGGATGTTGAAGTCAATACAAAGCAAGATGAATACCTTGGCAAGTATCCTTTTTCCTGAAACTTGGTGCTGCCCATGCATAAGAAGAGTCATGGTACAATTTTTCACTCTGTCATTTGGGGGATCAGCAGTGTCAGTGGCTGTAGAACCTGTCCTGTCATCAGTGACAAACAGGCCAGGTTTTTATCAGTCTCACCTGATAACCTGGCTGAAGCATCTTAATGGTGAATGTGGGGAATAAGTTGGTTTTGGTCAGATTTGGGCACTGCATAAAAATGAACAGAATTTAATTTTCAGGTAGAGATCTGCAGTGGCATTTTATGGCCTTCCCTGCTATATGTTTTTGTAGAAGTATGATTTCTTTCCCGTTTTTAGAGAGCTTTTTGCTCTCTAAAAAGCTGAAGCTTGGTGTTCATCAGTGCTTGCTGTGGTTTACGGCTAAAATAGTCAGGGCCTAAGTATCCTCTTGTCTGTCACACTCTTGTAGATGTTAATTAAGATTGTGGCTTGTTGGTTTCTGTGCATCTTCTGTGTCAGGGCTAAAGATTGTGCTATGTTGTCGAGTCAGGCATGTTTGTGGTTTTCCCACTTATTCCTTCCCTTCTGTCAATGGACAGCGTCAGCACTGTTTGATCAGACACGTGACATCCTGGAAAGATGCATCTTGGTAACCCAGACATTTCATTACAGTTCTTACCAATTGGCAAGAACAACAAAAAAACTTCAATAAGCTTTGGCCTTGAAAAGATTCCTGATTCCAAAGACATGGAGCTCTGAAGTTGATTGTCTTGTTGGCTGTTGTGTTTTGTACATTAAAAGATAGATTTACACCCTCATGATTTTACAGAGCTTGCACAGTGTGTGGGTCATGCAACATGCAGGATTTTCTCAGTCAAATGCCTTTGGTTGTTCCCTTCACCAGGAACAGAATCCCACTGAAGAAATTCCACAGATGTTTTATTTAACTGCCCCGTTGTTTGTTTTTTTTTGTTCTCGTTTAAACACAATTAGTGAAAGTAACTAAGCCTCACATACTGGAGATTAAAATGCTGGTAATTGAGGTGATCAGGTGGTGAATTCTCTGTAAATGGGAGCTCTGGGCTGTTCCTTTTTCTCTGCTGCTCTCTAATCAGTGAAGTGCAGTTGTAATCCTGCTCCCTGTCCATCAGGTTGTACTGCTCCTGCCTTCTCCAGCTTGGGAGTAGTTGCAGTGTTGGCATTTCCCCATCCAGGCTTTGGGGCTTGTTCATGAATTCCTGTTTGCTGCTATGACCTTGACTCAGACCCCTCCAAGACCGTTTTCCAGCAGTGAACAGCCTGATCCAAAGGATCAACCTCCGGAAACGACGGGATTCCCTCATTCTGGGCGGCGTGATCGGCGTCTGCACCATCCTACTGCTGCTGTATGCTTTCCATTGATGGATGTTTCCCCCCCTGGACTCTGCTAAAACTCATCACCACCTTCCCTCCTCCCAGCCAAGGAAAAGTGAGTGGGGGAAGCGTCAGACTTCCACAGCCTGCTCGTGGCTGGGGCTGTCAGCATGATGTCTGGAGCTTCTGATGGTAGACTGTGACACTGGGCTTGGGCTGAAGCTGCAGTGTTTCTCCTCCCCTGCCGTTCACCTTCCTTTGGGTTAAATTTGGTGGGATTTGTTTGTCTTTAATTCCCTTTCTCACTGCAAGGTAAGTGCCCATGGGATGCTTAACCAGAACTGGGGGAACAGTTCCAGTGCTCAGCAGTGCTGGGGAGGTTTGGTGCTGGCTGGGGAGTGGGAAAGGATTAAGTTTGTCTTGGGTGGAAGCTCAGCAGGAAGGCTTTTCCCTCTAATCCCAGCCCAGTACTGAATTTCACCCAGAGAGATGAATATTGCAGCTTTAAGCCTTCAGGTTGCTTTACTACTAAATACATGTTCTGTAATTCTTTTTAACTCCTGGTTGAGATTCTAGTTATTTCTGCATAATTCCTGCTGTGAAAACCGTGCTTCACACAAATTCCTTGACGTTAAAAAAAAAGGGGGGGGGATTTCTGTTCACTTTTTGCACAGAATATGAATAAAGTACCCTCTGAGGGAGATCATAAGATTTCTTGTGGCTTTAAAGGGACTGACAAAGTCCCCCTGTGTAAAAAGGGAGCACGGTGTCCCAGCAGCTGTTTACTCAAGTGTTCAGTCATCTGAAAAGTGACCAAACGTGAGTCCACCTAAAGGAATCTTTTGGGTGCAAATACTTTGATTTTGGCTGGCATCATAAAGATCTTTATAAAGACACGATAAGCAGTTTACAAAGTCTATACTGTAATTTAGGTAAAGTTATTCTGATAGTGCAGTAAGAAGGATATGATCTAAACTGTCCATTAGAAGTGAAAATGATGATGGTTATAGCTGAAGCAAAGGTGTCTGTGAGCAAAGGTTTTGGACATGACTCCTCTTAGCAAAGAGCTGAATGGATGAATAGTGAAACAAGTATTATTTACTGTTATCTGGGGGGGAAAACCACCTTTTTTTTGGTCCAGACAGGCAAAAAGAACCCTGTTGTGTTTGTCTCTAAACAAAGCTGACATCTGCAGTGGCTTTGATGCCGCAGCTTCCCAGATTACGGATTTTTCTGCTCTTTCAACAGCACTTTTCCATCTGTCATATCATAACCCAATAAATTCAAGCCTTGGCACTGAAATACCTTTCTAAGAACTTGATTAACTCTTTTCACAATCCACTTAAGAGTGCTCCTAACAGATTCCATGTATTCCATCACCCACAAATGTCACACAGTCCCCAGGTTCTCCTCTGGAACAGAGTCCAGCGGGATGGACACAATTTTTTACTTCATTTTATAGTGTCTGTGAGTTGGAGGGAGTAGAGACTTGTGCCTGTGTAGTGTGCAGACCCACACGGTTACACCCAAAATGTCTGGATTTAAAGGCTTCTTTGCAGACTTAATAACCCTGTGCTAAAAAGTCAACAAAGGCTTCTAATCGGCCATCCTGCCATTGGGATTTGGAAGCATTTGGAATTAATACGTGTAAAACTGTGGGGCTTGTATTTTAAATAAAGGGTGATTATTTGGTTGATTTGGGAACGTTCCCATTTGGAGATGAAGTGTTTATTAAGGGCGTTTATGGAAAAGCTTGATGGATAAAGGAGGGTTATTAATGGATCTGTGTGTTGGGAGATCAAACTTCTTCTCCCTGTTGCCTTTTCTTTGATTCCTCCTCCACCCTAAGGGACCCTGATCAGCACTTGTGCATCTGTTTAGGATTTGTAGGATTTGGTTGCTCTATAGTTGGCAATATAAGATCTGCAGTACCATAAATAAATTCATTTATTTAATCTTATAAAAAGTCTTTTTATTGGACTTAACTGATTATTTGGTGCATATATTTAATCTTATTGTGAAAAAGCTGCTATGGAAAATATGTAGATTATAATAAATATGTAAACATAATTGATTTTTCATGTTATGAAAATGTTATGGAGGAACTCATATATTTTAGTATAAAATAATGGAAATATGCTGAATTATCTCTGATAAAGCTTTACTGGAAACGGTTTCGGTGTTGGCAGCCCCTCCATGGTTTTTGTTTGTGCTGGTTTTGAGTCAGTTTTGTGTTGAAAAATACATTTAATTATCTTTGGAGTTTTCCCTTCATCATCATCTGGCAGGGTGAGTGTTGTGCTGTGCTCCCTGGACGGGTGTGTTTGCATCTGGCCCAGCGAAAGGCGTCCAAAATTAGGAGAATCAGCCTCATAACTCATCTCTAACAACCTGGACCTGTGGTCAGAACAATGGACTGGAAAATGAACACAGTGGATTGTAGTATTCTGCCTCAAATCCCAAAATACAGGTTTGTGTGTCTCCTGTTGCTAAATGCATTCTCTGAGTTTTTCATTCTGTGTGGTTCCTCCTGCTCTGAGGCAAAAAGATGTGGTTAAAGAATTCTCATTCCTGCCAAAGTGGCGGTTTCCTAACTCAACCAAACAGAACTGTGCTAAGAAAATCATTGCTGAGCACTGAAATGAAGGGGGAAAATCCGTGGTATTTCTGCAGGGCACGTTTCACACACACACGGACAGACACTTTTGAAATTTCTGCTTCATTCTTCCTACCAGATAAGCAGCTTCTTCAAACCTGGCCAGGCACTGGAACACAAAGGATCGTGTTGCTAACGCTGATGCCACACCTCAGACGGGTGGGAATATTTTTATCCCTGTTCTTTAGACTATTTTTTACCTGTTTATCTGATCTGCAGTCTCTGGTTGCTGCAGCAGAGCAATGGCATTTGGGCAACACCCAGAACTGGGTGTCCACAGCTGTAGCTTCTCCCCAGGGCAGTGCCAGGGCTTTGACTGGGCACTGTTCTGCTGCTGGAAAGATGAGTTTGCCCTTCCTGGGCAACGTTTTTTTCTTAACCAGTATTGATTTCAGGAGTTTTGCATATCAAAGTGAGGTATAAATTCCTGCTGGATTCATGACACTGAGTAATCAACTGGAATTTTCATTTGTAGTTTAGAAGTCCTTTTGTTGAGTGGTCTTAAGATTAGTGTGAGAAGAGTCAGTTCCTGGCTGGATGTCGAAAATGAAAGAGCAGAAGTAGATTTTTAGGTGATGTGAAAGTGTCAGATGAATTGTTCACAGCTTGTCCTCCAGGGCTGTGTCCCCTGAGGTGCTGCTTTCCCAAAACTGCTTCACAGGGAGCCGAGGCTGCTCCACCAGTTCTGATGGTGCAGCTCATTTAGTCACAACTAAATGAGAGTTTTAACTCTCTAAATGTAGCAACTTGTTTCCCAAGATCACTTGAGGCATAACCTTTTCCTATTTTTACTGATTTTGTCCCAAAGCTTTCATTTGAGACAGGAAGGAGAGGTAACAGCTGTCAGTGCCGAAGGAGGAAATGATTCTGAAACTCCTTATACCAGAATTGGATTATGGAATGTGCAGGACAGGAAACTGCAGTGAGAGACAAACTGAGCCATGTTCTAGGTGACATCAGCAAGTCCCCTCTGTGCCCTGCACCTCTCCTGTCACTGCACGTTTGAACCAGTGGTGATGTTTCAGTTCTGGGTACAGAAGCAGCTGCTGGTCTGTGTGGTACTGAGTGAGGAAAGCAGTTAAATAAACACTCTACACCCAAAACAAAGCCCTTTCTCACAAAACATCCCAGACCTTGTAAATGAGTTTCTGATTGCACTTTCTGATTTTTTTTTTCTTTTCATATACGTTCTTGAAATTTCTATTGTAACTGTAATTATTTTTGTTCTCACCTATTGTGCATTCTCTGTATGTATAAAAAAAAAAAAGGCTTTGATATGTAATTTAATAATAAATTAGAATTCTAAGCAAGATGCTTGGTTCTTTCTCCCCTTGACAATCTTTGCCTACCTAAACTTGAGGGAAGATGAAGAGAGGATTCATTTCACCCCTTTGGAATTGTCCCTGAACACACAAATCAGTGTGTTCTCAGGTTTTATGTCAAGTATCAGATGTGATGGAACACTTCCTGATCCAAAATGGTTTGATGGGATGTGTTCCTCCTGCGTGCATGTGCAGTCCTGGACTCATCTACCTGGGAGGGGGCTGATAAAATCGTGGTGGTTTTTTCCTGCTGTTCTTCACCAGGTGAAAATAAGGCTGGTTTTCTTTAGAGGTAAGCGTTAAAAAGGAAAATCTCTCTCTCTGTGAATTTCTGTCTTCTCAGACCAGCAGAGCTGCCTGGCAGTGTGATACCTGTCAGTGTGCACAAGGCTGGGGGTGAAGAGAGGGGTTTCTCCTCGCAGAGCTGCCGTGCTGTGCCTGTAAAGGCTGCTTTAAAGCAGAAATACATCCCTGTATCCTTAATGCCTACTAAATATCCAGGAGTGACCAGATGCTTTCCCAAGGGAACGCTTTGACTGTATGGCTCAAGCTAAAGGAGAAACTTCAAAAAAACTTTTGAAAATGGAGAGGCAGTTCTGGTTTCAGATAGTTGGGAAGTGCAGTGAGTTTTTCCAGTTGTGGCGCTGCTAATAAGTGGTGCATAAAATTCCATCTTCGTTTGGATTAGAAAATAAATTATTAATGGCACTGAATCCTTTTTTCCAGCTCGCTGTACAGTCAATAATTTATAGTGGCACAGGCTTAGGGTATATATTTTTAACCATCCGCCTCCCAGAGTACTGCTGTTCGTATTGAGAAGTGCTGTCCTTCCTGCCAGGCTCCGGCGCACTGGGTGTTCCTGCATTATGGATGAGCCGTGCTCTGCTCCCTCAGCCCCGGTGCCATTCCACGAGCAGATTTCCTGCTGAAAGGGAGCCGAGCGCTCCATTAGGAATTCACACAGAGAGACAGGAGTGTCTTTGTTTCCTCCCTTTCGCCGAACGTGGGCGGTGTACAGCGCCGTGAACTTGCTTTTTGAGTGTTTTAATAGAAAAGCTCCGTGTTTACGGTTGGTATTCCCATTTCCTGAGTGCCAGCCTTTCATCCACCATCTCCAGGTAGAAAAGCTGTGCTGCCAGCGCCCGTGCCTTGGCAGCTGGGCTGTGCTCATTAGGCACTCGGAGCCTGCTGTCGCCTTCATCTTCCCCTTCTTCCCAAGCTGTTGGGGCCGCTGGAGCGTGTGCTGCAGCTCTTCCCTCGCTCCATCCTCGCCTGTCGCAGCCCTTCCCGTGTTCTTTGTTCCTAATGGGACCCTGAGGCTTTGCTAACCCAGATTCCAGAGCGCTGCGAGTAAAGCAGAAGCCTGGCTGTAAATCAGAGCCTCTGCACCCCTGAAACAGCATTTGCCGTCCTCTCATTGCGGGTTATTCTCTGCTTGTCTTGATTTTGGCACCCTGTGGTCCCTCTGCCAGCCCGTGGTGTGATTTTGAGAGGTCTCCTGCGATCGTGGCTCTTCAGATCTTACATCTTGTGTTGCTCTGTCTGCTCACTGCACTGCCCATCCGATTCTCCTCCCTTCCTTCCTGGGTGCTCAGCTTCATGTAGACATTTCAAACACATGAATTTATTTTTGGTTTTGTAATTTTCATTTGTTTTTAAAAAATCCATCCTTTGAAGTCCAGAAGGGTTGTCCAGGGTGACTTGAAGCTTATCAATCAAAGCCAAACCTGAAGGAAATTCACTGACAACCATTCAGGTGGACGAGCACAGCGTGAGGCTCTCCCACAAATGCTGCAAACAGGGAGGGTTTAGAACTTTTATTTCTTTTCTTATCTCCCTTGCCCATACCCATCCGTCTGATGCAGAGTTCTTGGAAGTGGGGACAATATTCTTCATCTTTTGTCTTTCTAAAGCTGCACTGAAAATAGAAGCTCCTCTCTGCAGGTTGCAAAGCCCCATTGAGCTGCCAGCTGTACAGTGGAAACTTCCCCAAGATGTTTGCTGGTGCCTGTGCCTGGGCACGTCATCTGCTACAGAGCCCATCAGCTCCAGACCTGTGCTGAGCTGGCTTCTTCCAGGGTGAAATGCTGCTGAAACGTCAGGTTTTTAAGGGAGCCGTTTCTAAAGACTCCGCAGGATGCTCAGGAATGTTGCAGGTGTAAAAGCAAATCGTGAGTAGCTGGGAAAGCGCTGATCAGGTGGCCCTGGCAGGTCCAGCTTTAACACACAAACCACCATTTATTACATTGAAAAGCAACTGGACCATGCGAGGGCCTTGTCCCCACTGGAGACTGGTGGGAACCTGGTGGGATCTTGTGAGTGTCCCCCACTTCCAGTGGCAGGGGAGGCTGGAATCATCCTGGGGCTTGGTCAGCCTTGATGTGGGACAACACCCAAGTGCAGGAGGGGGGATATGTGGATATTTCCCTGCTGTGCTATAAATGCAGTTCCCTCTAGGTCAGGCATGTATCACCAGTGCTAAATTTACTTCAAAATATTACTGAGGTGGGGAGGTTTGTGACTCAGGTCTGTAAAAGCATGCACTGCTTATGTAAAGAAATAAGTTTGGAAAGAGGCAGGAGGGGGCTCGGGCTCCAGCAGGGACCATTCCTGGTGTGTGTCTGCCCTGTCTGCATAAATAGGTCTTTGTACTGGGCAGCAACTGCACCTTCAGGCTGTGTGTTCCTTAGAGCAGGAGCTGCTGGCCAGCTCTTCCTGCGTTTCCAAACATTTCAGGAAATGTAAATGATTTCCAAGCCTACGCTCTGGCTTAGATGAAATTGTTTTAAAATAAAAACCAACAAACAATGGGGAACGTTCAATTCTTGTAGTAGTTCAGGGTGACTTCAGATGGAGTTGTGCCGCTCTGGGAGGGCAAAGGAGGGATAGGAGGGATTCTGCCGTGGGGGTTTTGGTATTCAGATCCTTTTCTTTCACTCTGGTGCTTGTGTCTGTTTGGAAAACCTGAGTTCCTGGAGTCAGGAACGTGGCAGGCAGGCACGTGTTGGCCATCCTGCACCACCACCAGCATCCTCAGGTCTAACCACAACCACATCCCAGGGGAATGAGCCTCTCCCACTCCTCCTCAGGAAATGCTATTCCTTAACTCAGCAGCCAAGTTCCTTCTGCAGTTGTGGTGCAGGTCTAACCACAACCACATCCCAGGGGAATGAGCCTCTCCCACTCCTCCTCAGGAAATGCTATTCCTTAACTCAGCAGCCAAGTTCCTTCTGCAGTTGTGGTGCCCCTGGGAGGTGAGTGCTGGGGTTGCCGTGGTCTGGGAGTTCTGGGCAGGGGAGGAAGAGCTGTTAACTCATTTTTTTGGGGCAATTCAGCTTACACCCACTCTGTTTTGCAGTCAAACATCGAGGTAAGAACAGAGCATTGCTCTAAGGACAGGAGGTCCTTTCGTTTGGTTGCTGTTTGCTGTGTACCCGTGCCGGCTGCTTCAGACCAGTGAGGAACGACAGTGCAGGGTGTGAGGGACTGGGTTCTTTTTCTGCCCATCTGGAGTTGATGAAATGATCCATCTGCATTGATCCTTGCTGGGAAAGGAGGATAGAACATGGGTTTTATGAAATTGTACCTGAGACCAAATAATTGGAAGAAAACGCTTTGGAATGCGCAGCCTGTAATGAAACATTTCCAGGAGGCAGCGAGGTGCAGAGAGCTCAGCAGAAGGAGGCATTTTGCTGGGGAGCCTTTGCTTTGTTTCACACTGTGTGCTATTAAAGCAAACAACTTCACAAGCTTCAGAAGCATTGGCAGCTCTTGACCAAGAATAGCATCTCACATCACAGCTAAGCTGGAAACAATGAGGGCCAGCAGTCGTCAGTTGGTTGGGTTTTTTTAGCCCATAAACGAGGTAGCTGAGCTCATGGAGAAATCCCCATTTCTCTATTTTAGGTGTTCTAAGATGTTTCATCTTCTGAAGGATCCAGCAATAACCACCATAAAGCAAAAGTCCTCATTTAAAGCAGATCTGCTGGTGCAATTCCCACTCACCTGGGCGCACCGGGCTCTCCTCCAACACATAAATCCTAAATTCTCACCACCTAACCCAAGCTTCTGCAAAGCCTGTCAAACATGGCCTGTCTGACTGAAAAATTACTCTGAGATGTGATAGAAACATCCACCATGTGGGATCATGTGGAATCCCCACCCCTGGAAGCGCTCAAAAGGCACATGGATGTGGCACCTTGGGGCATGGTTTAGTGGTGAGCATGGCAGGGCTGGGCTGGATGATCTCGGAGAGATTTTCCAGCCTCAGTGATTCCATGATGAGCTGTTCTCCTGATCCAAGGTCTCTGTGGGGATGTGGGAGCCGTGGCCGTGTCGCTCCCGCTGCGTTTGCAGGGGAGCAGTGACAGCTTTGAGCTGGATGCAACGTGCGGAGCTGCAGAACAGCTCCTGCCTGCGAAAAGGGGAGGCTGGATCTGGGTAGGAAAGTAGGAAGATGGAGCCTTTCAGCACCCTCACAAAGACAAATTCATTTTTTCTCTGCTCTTTTATTGTTGTCTACCAGGAGTGTGTTTGGTGAGCTGCTTCATATTTTGAAGATGTCCACAATGCATCCAAATTTCACCTTTTTTAAATCTCTGCAGCCAAGAAGCTGTTCTGTGAGCAGGGAGAATTTGGGGTGCAATCTATTCTTTTTTAGCCCAGTGCTGGGGGCTGCAACTCTGCACACCAGAGCCAGGATGTTCATGTGCAAGGATGTTCATCACAAGGTCTCTCTGCACCTCTGCAGCCCTGAGCTCTCCTGCTGTGGCTGCTGAGCCCAGGGCTCCAGCTCCATCACCTCCCAAATGACTTCCTGAGAGGCTTTGAGAGAGCCCAAGGAATCCCTGAGCTGCTCACTCTCGACAGCAGCCAGCATTAGGAGCCAGAGAGAAAATGGAAGTGTTCTCCCTGCGCTTTTAATTCCTAGCTCCTGACTGGAGCAAAGTCACGGAAACCAGTTGAGGAACTGGTGGCCAACTTTTTGTCCTTTGCCTGAACCCCAAACTCATGCAAATTCGTCAGTGAAGACAAAACACTGGGAGGTGAAGGGAGAGCCCATAGTGTTCAGCAGAGAACGTATGCAACGTGGAGATTGGATGTAAACCTCTCGCTGTTCCTGTGTGAATCTATTATACATGAGCCCATCAGAGCAGGGTATGAATAAAACAGGAGCTGAAGCACTTGGCACTGCCTTGTCTCCAGCGAAACATCAGAGCCCGGGCTGGCGGCGGCGGCCTTTGAAGTCTGGGATTGCATCTGCCCGGTGACATGGTCAGGATGCTCCGGGGGGAATCTCACCATGAAGGGGGAATCTCTCCACGGCGTGGGGGTTTTTATGTGATCCAAATCCTCCTCCTCCTTCGCTTCCAGGACAAAGCCGTTGCTTTTTTTCCTGCTCAGTCTTCTGGCTTGCTGAGTTCTTCAGGCAATGCACAAAGAAGGCTGAAGATGGTTCAAAGCAGCCTCAGACATCCTGTGCTGGGATGCAAGTGGTGTCTGTTCCTTCAAAGTTCTCCCCACCGAGACTCCTCCGTGCCTTTTGTTGCACACAGGTACCACCAACCCCAACCCTCTTTGCTGTGCTGAATCACGGGGAGTAAATCACACTGGACCTTCTAAACGTCTACATTTTGTGTCTCCATCAGGACAAACAAAGGTGGCTCTTCCGACCTGCCCTGTAATCAACCCCAGCTGTGCTGCCAAAAGTGCAGACAGTGATGCCTCTGGCTCTGCTGGGTGAGCAGAGGCAGTGGGGAGATGCTTTGGCTGAGCAACAGAGGCTTTGTGCAACCCCAGCCTTGGTGTAAAACAGGAGTAGCTGTAGGGTGGTGTCAGCTCGGACCTGCGTGGCTGTGAGTAATTAACCCTGGCTGATGGCTCTCAGAGGTTTGAGCAGCTGCTTTCTGAGCCCTGGGATGTGAAGCTGAACATCAAGAGCACTGATTTAGGTGGTGTTACAAGGGGAGGGTGTTCAGGAGTAAGAACCAGCAGATCTAATTAGACGTGAAGTTTTCAAAGCAACGGGGAATAGGATGCACCAAAGAAATGGACTTAATTTGTTAAAAATGCCTGAGTGAGCTGCAGAGCCGGGGAGGGGGATAATGCAGTGTCAGAGAAGGGCTGTGGGGTGAACAGGAAGGCTGAGCACGATGCTGGTGTGTTGGAGGCTGTGGAGCAGCTCTGTCTCCCTGGGGAATGCTTGGTGCCTGATCCATAGGAAACCTTAGGGACAGATCCAGTGTTGAGCCTGGCTTATAGGGGCTGGGCTTTGTGTTGTGGGCAGCAGCTGACCTAGAAGAACTAATTCCTGTTCCTTCGATTAGTTTCTGAGATGCTCGTGAGGATAACAATTCTGTTCTTCATGAGCTCACAAACATTTAATCTCCATCCTCTCTGGCTTCGAGTACCTGTGGGGGTTTTGCCGTTTATCCATTTTTCAATGCCCCAAAACCCTACAGCTTGCATGCTTAAGAAAGGGCAAGAGGTGTTTGTCGGAGTGAAAATGAGAGGCAGGCAAACGACTGTCACAGCAGAGGGATTTGGGGTTGGATCCCAGGGGTGGGGCCGTTCACCCTCTGGCTGTGACCACTTCCTACAGGTGCCCACAGCACGGCCAGCAGCTGGATCTGCTCCACTGCAGCGTTTGCTGATGAGTTGTTTGGTGTTTCTGTCAGGGAGCAGAGTCCCAGACCCCTCGTGCTGGTGGCTCAGCCCTCCAAGGTCCCTGCATCTGCTCCGGTGGGAAGGACCTGCCCCTGCCTCGGAGGGAATCCCAGCAGGATGTGCTCCAGGCAGGGCCATCGAGCCCATTTGCTGCCAAATGACGCTGCAGAATTTACCTCTTCTTCCACCACAGACATGGATGGAAGTGGAAGGGCTGTGTCTGATACCGGGGGCCTGGAAGCCTCCGTTTTGATCCTCGCTGGTGGTGGTGGCACTGCCTCCCTTGCTGGGAGAGGGAAGGGGCTGTCCTTGGGAAGCTGCGGGACTGTGGCACCTCCTGCAAGTCCTACCCTGCACTGGAGTCTGGCCAGACCCAGGGTTTGCTGTGTGGGACAACCAACCCATGCTGCAGGCTTGGCAGGTCTTCTCTCCAGGCTGGGCTGGGTTGGCAGCTGTGCTGCCACTCGTCCCCAGAGGATGCCAGGGATGGGCAGGGAGAGGATGCAGCTGAATGAAGTGGTTGTGCACCTCGGCTTCCGTGAGGATCAGTAGCCTTGACTGACCAACTACGCACAGATAAACCCTGGTGGTGGCCCCAGGTGGGTGTGACACAGGCAGCAGCCTTCCAGTCTGGTTGGAAAAACTCCTGAGAAGACTCCAGCCAGCGTTTTGGGTAAAAACCAGCACGAGGCTGCGCTGTCTGCGCCTCTCCCTGCTCTGACTTGTGCTGTTGCCTTTACTCTTTGCCTGTACATATTATTTGCAACCCACTGCACCCAAAATACCAACTGGTTGCTCTCAGAGTGTGAAGCAATCGCTGAATGAGTAGCTTGGATAATTTTTTTTCCCCCTCATTTAGACAGAAGAAACCAGCTCAGCTTTGACCATGCATGTTACATTTTAATTTTTTTTTTTTTCTCATGCCAAGAAATACAAAGAAAGTATATAAGATATACCATACCATCCTGCAGAAAAAGAAACGTTTGTCAGCAAAGAGAAGCACCCAGCTGCAATTCCTGGTGTGTTCATGCTGTGTGTGAGCTGTGGCTCTCCCAGTGGGGGGATGGACCCTGCACTCCCATGCCAAGGATCAAATCCTGGCACCTTCTAACCAGGGCTCCCAGGTGGTGCCAGGGTTGCCGTGGTGAATCCTGCACACGCTCCCTTTCTGATGTTTCTTATCCCGGATGGGTATTTATAGGTTTGGATTTTGCTACCTACTGGTGTCAGCAAATGCTTTACAAATATTCCCACTTTGAAAAGGCTGCTCTCCCCCCTCCCCACACCCCGCCTTGGCTTGTGCCCAAGCAGGGGAGTTTTTCAGTCCAAACCTAACTGGTTTTTGCCAAAATTAAAGGCTGTATACTGAAAGAAAAACGAGCTTAAATCTGAATTATTTCAGCTTGACAGTGCAACCCTGGCTGTGGTTCTGTGACAAGTAACAAAGCGACAGGGCAAGGGTGGGGCCAGCCCAGTGGGTGCCTTTCTGCAGCCTCTCCCTGGGCTCAGAATGGGTGGAAATGGAGATTTACTTTTATATAAAAGGCAGGATCTGCTCCCCTTGTCTACATGGAGAAATCTGTGAGGGGAAGGTCGGGTACCGCGTGCTGGAGCCTGGGTCAGAGGTTCCCTGCCCTCTCTCACCCCTTCCAGCGGAGCCCAGAGATGAGCCCTCATTGCAGCAAGACCCTTTCAGGTTAAAGGGGAGGCAGAGGGTGGGAGGAAAGAGCCCTGGGACTCAGGAATGCTCTGGGGGCAGGAATGCTGAGGGGACAGCGTGGTAAAGCTGGCCAAGAGCGGGGAGAGAGGGGCAAACCGCAACAGGGTGAAACGCCAACCAGAAAAAGCAAACCCATCCTCAACACGGCAAACTTTGAAATCCTTGTGTGGCTTTCTCTCCCCTGGTGGTGCTCAGATCCCTTTGGTCTCTGCAGGCAGCACCCAGCGTGGAGCAGTGACCCAGCGACTCGTGCCAGACCTTTCCTGACCCGCGCTCACTGCATCCTGCGAGGAGCTGGTACAAAACCAAGCCAAGTTTGTCGCTGGTTCAGCTTAAAGCTTCAATCCTGCCTTGCCGCAGCCAGCAGCCCGTCCGTGCCACCCCACAGAGCCCAGCTCTGCCCCAAATCCTGGGAAAGCAGCCCAGGGACAGCCGTGCCAGAGAGGTGCCACCAGCCCCGTGCTCTGCTCGGAGGCTCCTTCCCGTGTATTTATATCCCACCAGGACCTCACACTTGTCGATCGTAACTCCTACTCCAGCTTACATTTAGAGACATTCCCCACCTTCTCCATCCCTTCAGCGAGCTCTCCTCCTACCAGCTCAGCTTCCCTGGCAGGTAGGGCTGGATTGTCACCGTGCTCTCACCTTTCCTTCACGGGGAGGGGGGGAGAAGTTGGCCAGACCCCGAGGATTTTGTGACTGTTTTAGTGGCAAACGCGGAGAACTCTGACGCGTGTGCTCAGAGGAGGCTGCAGCAGGTGGCAAGGAGCTGGGGGATAAGAAACAGGGCTGCTGGGTGGGGATGGAGAGGAGAGGTCTCATGACACAGTTTTTGTGGTTGCCCTCCTGCGTGCTAAAAGCAGAGTTTAGCAGAGTTCCCTGGCGGGTGCAGTCCAAGGAGCAGCTGTGCCTGGTGGCCTCAGGGTGAAGCTCTGCCATCGTCAACCTCCCTGTAACAGCGCGGGTGAGGTGTGTGCCGAGGGCTGGGGGCTCTGCAACCTCCCCCTTCACAAAGATGAGCAAATTCCACCCAAGAAGAGCCAAAGAGGCAGCTGAGCTGGGATAAAAGCGTGGGGGATGGGGAGAGCAAAGCGGCAAAAACTTTGGAGAACAGGCTGGAAAATGTGTGGAGAAGCTGAGGGGGGAGCAGGGAGAAGGGACTTTCTGGGTGTCCCTGGAGAGTTTATTCCTCCAGCACTGCAGAGGCAGGTTACAAGCAGAGCAAATCTTTTGTCAGGGATAACTGCAGAGGCTTTCCTCTGGATTTAAATGCAGGATAAGAAAAAAAAGCTGAGTTCAAGGGTGCAGTACAGTTGTATCTACCCAAGAAGATTTTAGAATGAAAGGGATTCAAGTGCCTTAGTTCTTGGTTTTTGTTGTATTTACTGGCGAGGTGAGAAGCATCACCTGAGCTGTCCAGTGAGACAGGAGGCACAAACAAATCATCACCGTGGGGGTTTTTGGGGAAATCTTCTGCCTTCTCCTGCATCCAGGGGAATCCTGGTACCTCCAGTGCCCTGTGCTGCCCTGGCCTGGGACTGCTCCTGGCAAGGACCCCTGCAGCTGCCTCACAGAGCCCCCTCCTTCCTCCAGCTGCAGGAATCCCAGTTGGAACCACAGTGGGGTATAATTTGTCCAGATCCCACTGAAAAAAACCAACCAAACAAACCAGATTCCAAGGAAATCTGTGCTCATACACGGTTCTGTTAAGGAGGAGGAAGAAAAGGGGGTTGGTTTGGGAGCTGCTCGGTGCCTGAGCATTTGCCATCCCTGCCATTAGAGCAGTAATGTGAACCCACCTCGTGGGGGGTGGCAGGGTTTGATCCTTTGGATGCAGGGAAGCACTTTAGATGAAAGGCTTTATGCAATGATAAAAGAGCATTTAAATTCTTACTTAATAAATGCTTGGTGCTCTCAAGTCCTACAACTCCCTCCAGCACTTTTCCCTGAAAAAGGGCCCTTCCTGCCCGAGGAGGAGCTTCCTGGGCTCTTCCCATCAGCTGAATTCCAGCAGCTCCAAGGGCAAAGGGCAGGAGATGCAGGGACAGGCAGCACTGCCCTTGTGTAGCTCCAAAAAAAACCCCCCACGTGTTCCCCAGCAAGCAGCTTTTGGGTCCAAGAGTTAAAGAAGGAAACGTTTGGGGGATTTGATGGGATTTCAACAGCCATAAGATGAAAGTTTGGACATCCAGGGGAGGGTTTCTGAAGGGCTCAGGAGGGAAAGATGCAGTGCCTGGACAGAGGATGGAGGAGGGAGCTCCCACCCAGCAGTGCTCAGCACTCCCTGTTTGCTGAACTCACAGAAGAAAAATTGCAAAAGAAAAGTTGCAGATTTGGTCCATTTGAGATGCCAGTTTGTGATGGAGTGCTGGCAAAGGGGTGGATGGGAAAGGAGCCCGAGAAAGTGCTGTAGTGATGTGCTATTGCTGTGAGTCCCTGGGATCCCTTTTAGTGGAGAGAAAAATGTTGACAGCGTGTCTGGGGGATTTGGCTCTTCACCCCCTGCATTCAAACAATGTCTAGAGGAAAAAAAACACTTGCAAGAGGAGCAATCAAAAAGGTGACAGGAGAATTTTAGCAGCAATGCCTGTGGCTTTGCACATTAGATACTGCAGAGTAACTACAGCGTGGATTTACACTTCACCCCTACCCTGTGCTAACCCCGCATGCCCACTCAGAGCCCAGGGAAGGAGTCAGTGCCAAGCAGTTACCAGGGAAGGAGTCAGTGCCAAGCGTGTTGTGAAGTTTCTTATGGTGTGTGGTGGATTCTCCATGTAGACAAGCCCTGGGAAGCATTGAATTTGGTCTAAATCTGGGGTGTTTTTCAGGAGATTGGTGCTGGGGAGCAGAAGTGCCCTGAAGGACCCCATTCCTCAGCCAGTCCGTGGTTGTAGGTCGCGGGCTGTCAGCTGGAAATAAGAGAAAGCCCGGGGAGTGCAGCTCTCGGTCGTGTGCCCCCGAAGTTTGGATCAGAGAGACTCGGGAAGCAGGGAGCCAATGGACATGGCCAGAAGTCACCAAGCCTGACTAAAACAACAGGCAATGGAGCTTTGCATAGTCTGGGTGGGTGGGTAGAGGGCCGACCCCAGGAACTCCCCACAGCAAGGACGGGGGGAGCGGGGAGGAGAAGGGCTGGGGCTGGATGGAGGAGCCTCGAGGGAGCGTGGGGGGATTGAATCCCAGGGGAATGGGCCGAGGGAGCTGGGTGGTGTGGAAGACGTGGCAGGGCCCATGGTACCTACAGACAGAGTGGGAGCAGCAAAGTCTGTTTTCCTGTCACGTTAAATACAAAACATTAAAAAATAACACAACAGCTCGCCGAACTGACCCCAGGCAGCTCAGGAGATTTCCAGAGATGCAGGAGAGCTGGGTGAGGGGTGCAAGGAGAGGAGCAGGGGTCTAAAACTCCTCCATGCCCCTGAAAATCTCTTGGAGGGCCCTAAGCTGAAGCCCAGGAGGGTCGGGGGGATGAGCACTGGCAGTGGTGGGGGCTGGGTCACGCTGAAGCCTTCGCGTGACGGACGTGCCGAGACATCAGGGTGGGAGTGGGTGGAACGGGCTCTCCGTGCCTTGGTGCTGCTGCTGGGCATTAACCAGGCTCTTGTCTCGGTGCCAGGGGTGTTCACCTCCCTTTGGGTGCACAGAGAGATGCGTGGCTTCACAGGGAGCGCCTTGTTTTGCCTTCCATTAGAAAGCCCACCATGGGATGGGGGTGAGGAGGAGCCTGGGGTTCTCATGCAGCGCCATCCCGCTCTGCCAGCTCTGAGATCTGCCCTAAGTGATAAAAGAGCTCGTAGGAACAGACATGGAGAACATTCCCAAAGGCATGCAAATGGTCATTGTCTCTTTTTTTTTTTTTT
>VZTE01001746.1:297679-314203 GCA_013397775.1 Eulacestoma nigropectus
CACCCCGCGCCCCGAGGGGCGAGGGTGTCCCCAGCCCCCGCGCCGTCCCCGCCGCACGGTCAAGGGCGAATGTGCCGCCGCACGGCCGAGGGCATCCCCAGCCCTGGCGCTGCCTGTCCTGCGCCGCCGTGCCGAGCCCGTGGTGCCCCTGGGCCCGTGCTGTGCCACGGGTAAAGGCAATCCCAAGCCCCTGTGCCATCGCTGCTACACGGTTGGTGCAGCCGGTGCTGTGACTCGGCAGGGAGCCCCCAGCGTGTCCCCGTCACGCAGCCAGGAGCACCCCATGCCGTCGCATAGTCGAGGATGTCCCAACTCCTTCTGCCGTCCCCATCAAACAGATAGGGCCACCCCAGCCCTTGTGCAGTCCCTGACCCGCCACTAAAGTCACCCTGTCTCCTCCCTGTCCCACTCCCGAGGACATCCCATGCCAAGGCCCCATCCTTGGGTGTGCGAGGAGGAAGGGTGGCTGGCCAGTCCCCTGCAGCTGGCTCTTGGTGATGTGCCAGTGGCCCACGAGCCACCTCTGGGGCTGGGACGCTGCAGAGGAGTCACTTCCTCCCGGCGTGACCTGGCTCATGGGAACACCTCTGCTCAGGTGACACCTTGTGACCTGCTGTGGGGAAGTCCTGGAGGCCCTAAAGCAGAAGCATGCCGGGGTGGTGACATGTCCCGGGGCGTTTTTCTAGGTGGATTGAGGACAATGTTATTTCGCAAGTGCCTGGCTGTGTGGTGGCACCGAAGGCACAGCCAGCTAGCGCTGTCAGCCGTCACACTGTCCTACTTCCAGCGGCCTGGAAGTTGTTATTGCATCAGCATTAAACTCGGTTCGAGCGCAGTCCTGGCAGCTAGGGAATGTCACTTTTAATGCTGCTAATTCTGCAGCTGACTTGAGTTAATTTTGTTCTTGCTCGATTGTTTGAGGTGGTGGTTTTCCCCCAAGGCTGTATCGTGCTGGTTTAAGATTGCCTGGAGAACAAGTACTGTGATGTCAAATTATGCTTAATATTTAGTTCATTTATATTTATTGCATTAGTCTGCAGTGCTGGAGGAGGTTTGCACTTCACCTTCCTGAGCTGCCTGGAGGTGAAATGTCCAAAGTACGTGGCTGCTCTCGGTGTTGTCACCGTGCTGTGCCGGGCTGCACGTGTGAGTGTTTGTCCCGCTCCCCAGTCAGCCGTGGGAGCCTGTGCCCAGCCCTGCAGCCAGGACCAAGGACATTGGGAATGCTGCCTTCAAGGGCTGCTCCAAGCCCCTTTCCAGCTCCCATCGCAGCCACGAGCTGTGGTTCTTGGAGGGCTGCTCTGTGGATGAAGTGGCTCAAATGCATCGGAGCGACCAAGCGCAAATCCTTCTGATTTACACTCAGACCTGTGTTTTGTTTATATCTGGGTTGTGCTCCTGGATGTTTCCAAACCCAGGATGGTGCAAGGCTGCTCTCAGGCTGGTGGGTGTTGTTAAAGGGGCTTCCCTGAGGGACAGCATAAACCCCTGAGGGTCCTGGCTTTGTAACGTGGAGGGGTCCAGCCCTTCACCACCCTTTGAGACCTTTGCAGCTGGTGGGGGTGAGTCTTTTGGCAAGATTTTGAAGTCCAAGGTTGCATCTGCTGTGGTTAAATGTGGCCTCTTCCTCCTCCTTCTCTTTCTCCTCCCCTGAATGGGTCTTCCTCAAGGTCAGCAGCTCCAGCACTCATCAGAGGAGGAAGCATCCCTTCTGCCTGGCTCCTTGCCCCGTGACACGGCTGGGCTCTGCGCGGAGGGCTGGGCTCAGCCCTCCCCAGCCTTGTCCCGAGCCTGTTCTGAGCCCTTCCCAGGCATCAGCATTTTCTTTGTTGGGCGTTATAAGGGCCCCTGTGTGCACTGACTGCGCTGACATTTAAGAGCAGAGTTTGAGAGTGCAGTAAGAGGTGTGCGGTCGTTGCCTGGATCCCCCTTTTCGTGGACAGTTGGTTAACCTGGTGCTCCTGTTGTTTTCTTCTCACTTCTCTATGTTTCAGATGTAATTGAAAATTCCTGATTGTGGTGCTGTTTGCTTTTCCTGCCAGCACTCTGGTGGTGTGTAACCTGGTTAGTGCTGCTCTGCCTGGGTCCCTCAGTATTTTAATGTGAATTTTGGAGCTTAGTGGTGCTGTGGCTGTGGCTGAGCACAGCCAGTCCCCAGCTGTATCAACCCATGGAAGCACCCTCTGGACAGCAAGTGAAGGAGTGTTGAATATCGTCTTTATGGGAATTACCAGGGAAATACAGTGTTTTCCTTTAAGTAGCTTGTGATTAATCTGATTTAAAGCGAGGAAATCTGCAAGATGCCCCTAAATCTGCGGCTATCGCATGAGAGCGGCGCGTGCGACAGCCAGATACACGATCCTGGCATCTGAGATAACGCCTGTGCCAGCTCACCCGGGACCAACAAAATCGGAGCGTCAGCGAGCAGATGGCTAAAAACGAAGCGTGGAAAGGACTGAAATTCCCCTCATCTTGGCCGTCACCTGTCCCTGTGGCTAAACACGCAGCTGGCCTCGCAGCTGAGTATGCGCGGTGCCGGGCTGTGCCGGGGCTGGGTGCTGCTTCCATCTCCTCCCGTTTGCCACGGAAGGGACGAAGGGCTGTGGGTTGGTGCCAGCCGGGAGAGGGTGAGCTGAGCAGGGAGAGGGTGAGCTGAGCAGGGAGAGGGTGAGCTGAGCAGGAGGTGGTGCTGGTGGCCGAGAGGAGGACGCGGTGATGCTCGGCGGAGATGCTTTGTGCCCGGCAGCCAGGTAGCGCGGAGGTGGAACCAGCTCGGTGCTGGGTTTCCTCGCTTTGTCCTTGGGCAGTGGAGAAAGAGGCTGGCTTTGCCATGGAGCTGAAGCTCCTCTGGAAGGCTGTGGGGTTTGGGAGCGCCTGACCTGCCCTGTGCAGTGCCCTACACCCCAGAAATGTGAGCTCTGGGGTGGGGAGCGCTGGCATGGCTGGAATAGTCCGTGATGGCGTGGGCTGGTGGATCTGGTTACAGCAGGATGCTGCGTCTGCGAGATGTGCCGTAAGTGAATCCCCAGCCCTCTGTTTAGCTGGAATTACAGTTTCTCTCAAGGAAAGATTCTGGAGTCACGTGGGCTCTTCTCCTCGCTCCGCTGCACTGCCTTCACTGGTACCTTGGGAAATGGGAAAGGAGCTGCCGGCAGCAGCGGGGTCCTGCCTCGGAGGGCGGGGAGCACAGAAAGGCGGCGGTGTCAGGGCATGCAGCAGAGGGCTGAGATGAGGAAGGGGCCCTGGGGCATCTGGAGTTCCTGGGGCATTGGCCACCTCATCCCTGCATGCACAGGTGGGGGCTGGATTGGCACGGGTGCCATGCTGGGGGCTCCTGACACGATTTGGGTAAAGGCAGGGCTTGTTTGTCCCTGCGTTCAGCTTGTGCTGCTGCTGCTGCGAAAGTGGCACCTCTGTCTGTCCCAGAAAAACTCCCTGCAGCCATGGAGGTGGTGGGGCAGCTCTGTCCTGCTGTCCTAAGCCATGCTTTAAACCCTGCTGGTTCCTCGTCCCTTTCCTGGGATATTCCCTAAAATCTCAGCAGAAGGAGAACGGAAAAGAGTGAACAAAGTCCAGAGTTTGTCCTGGTGCATCTCTTTCCACCTGGGGTAGGTCACACTGTGCAGGAGGTGAAAAATGGTGATTCCACAGCCCCAGGAAGGTGAAATGTTGCATGGTCTGTGCCTCCATCTCTCCTCCTTTAGCATCAGGATGGGATCTTGGTGCTGAAGCAGGGAGGTGCAGTCAGGGCAGTTGTGTCTCCCCAAAAGCCCCTCGACCACCTCTGTGTCCTCATACTTAGTTTTTAAATTTTTACTTCGTCGTATTGTTAGAAAGTGCTTGTTTGGCTCTGAAGAGGCTGGAAGTTCCTCCTCTGGCCAGGGCAGGCCAGGCAGAGTCTCAGTGTTTAATTTTAACTGCTCAGGCGAGGACAAAACCGCAGCGTGTGTGTGTGTGTGCGCCTGCTGGGGACCTTTGAACTGTCTCCATCTGCTCTGGGGCCCGACAGCATTTGGGGAGGTGATTTCTCTCCACACCCCCCACCCCCCCCCCCGATGGCATTGTGACAGCAACCCCTGAGTGATGTGAGGCTGCTTCCTCGGAGGGTGGTGCTGCCTGAGATGGGGACTGCAGGGTTAACTCTGGGACAGGTTGTCACTAGAGAAGATCATAAATAAATGCAAAGTTTATGAGGCTGAAAAGCCTTAGAGTAGAAGAGTTGATGTTTAAAGCTTCAGGTGAGAGCAGTAAGTGCTGCTTGTTGGAGTTTGCCCTGTGATGGGCAAATAGTGGAGGGCTTGTAAAGGAGCTGCAAGAGCAAAGGGGAAACCTGTGATCAGCTCTGCCTGCGGGCACCACCATGGCAGCAGCTGCATCTTCTGGGTGGGGGAACAGCCCTTCCAGGTGCCAGGGCCCTGCAGACAAGCAGGATGAGTGCACAGAGGGCTGGGGATCCCTGTTTGTCTCACCAGGCCGGGGTAGTCCCCTGGTATGGCAGTGGTGTCTGCTCTCGTTGGCACAGAGATGCCGACATCCCTCCTGGAGGAGGTGGGTCTGGATGCAGCATCCCTGTGTTCTGTCAGCTGGGCACAGTCCAGGCTGGGTTTTGGTCCCCAGAATTTGGGGCAGAACCGATGCTGAGCTCCCCCAGCTCAGCAGCATTCAGGGCTGGGCAGGGTGCTGGGCTGCACCTTCCCTGCGGAGGGGAAGGAGGGGATGGAGTTTGCCTTTCGGTGCCACCAGCAGTGCCACAGGCCGTGCCCACCACGGGGGATGAGCACTTCAGCACGGAGGTGGCCCCCAGGCTGGTTGTGGGTGATCAGTAGCCCCAGGTAGAAGCAATGGCAGCAGCAGGGCAGGCAAGAAACCCTCATTAGGTGGCTGGATAGAGCCAGAAGTGCCCTGCGGGGCCTGAATACATTTGCATTGTAAGTATTGAAATCTGGTTGGGGTTTGTTTTCTTTCTATTTCCCTGGAAAGACACTTCTGTGCAGAGGGGCTCTTTGTTCCTCGGGTTCCTCCTCCCCTCCTGCCCGGCGCTGCTGCCAGTTGGGATCCCAGTGGATGGCTCTGCTCTGTCTTCTGCTGGATGCTGTCTGCTGTGGCCAGCCCTGCAGCAGTGATCGCAGGGAGAAGCTTTCCTCTGTGCTGGCAGGGAATTCACATTCCCTTGGGTTAGAGAGGAGAGCCTGGGTTAGCCAGGGCAGCTCACCAAGTGTCCATCCATCCCAGGAGAGTGGCACCTGTGCCCCCTTGGTTCGTGGCATTGCTGGGGTTTTCCTCCCGCTGAGGTTACCTGGAGCAGGGGCCGGGAGCCAGCCCGGGAGCCAGCCCGAGGGAACACGCAGAACTCACCCCATCCCCAAGGGACATCTTCGAGCAGGCTTGGCTTTCCCACCCCAAATGACTTTATCAGTGTTTGCTAAGCAGGATAATTGGCGTGTGTGGATCAGTAGCAGCAGCACTTCTTGGCTCCCTTGGCTGCAGCCGGAGCGGAGCCTGGCCAGCCTAAGCAGAATCCCAGAGGACTCCTGCAGATCTGCCTCCAGATAAGTCCCAGCTGTAAAGTTCAGGGATTGTTTGAAGATCTGGCAGATAGGGAGACCTTTGTGCTGGGACGGGGCTTTCTGCCATGGAGGGGTTTTGTTCCACGGGCGGTTTTTGGTTTTGTTCCGAGGCTGCGAACCAACACCTCCTCCTCCTACTCTGCAGCTCCTGTGCTGGGAAGCAAAGCTGGCCCAGCCTCAGCACCAGGGCTGGGGGGAGAGGAGCAGCGAGGGGCTGTGGCAGATGCAGCCACGGCTGCCTCCCTCTCAGAAGACACCCACGGTGCGGTAGCTGGCCCAGGCCTTCAGCTGAAGTTAAAGGCTTTTTCTGCCCAGCCACCGCCTTTCATTCCTTCTCCATCTGGTATTTTGAGAGGCCGGGGGCAGTGCTGCCGTGGCCGGGTCTCTGCCCTCCTGCCCACGCTTGCTGGGCTCTGGCAGCCTGCCTGGCACTGCCCTGAGGGCAGGATGCTCCAAGTGACCGCCCTGTGCTCCAGGCACCTCTCAGCTGTGCCCCAGCGAGTGCAGCTTGGGGCCGATGCAGCACGGACCTCAGGGTTTCAATTCCACGGGGAAGTGATACTGGAAGAGAAGTTTAGTGCTGGACTGAGGAGCAGCGTGTGTAGGACACCCAGCAGGAAGGACCTTCTGTGCTCCTTGGCGGGGAGGCTGGAAACATTTTCATTTATTCCTCTCTTCCCTCTCTGCAACCTCTGGCAAGGGGAGAGCTGCTGCTCTGCACCAGCGAGGGAGAGCCTGGACCTCCTGAGGGCCCGGCAGAGCCGGCACTGGAGGAGCTGGGGAAGCCAGGCTCTCCTCTGGCATCTCCCACCTCAGCCCCAGACTCTGCAGCCCTGGCTGTGTTCCTGCCATGGCTCCAGCACACAGAGGCTTCACCTCTGCCAAACAAAAGCACTCTGGCTGCTCTTTTAGTCCTTACCTTCTTTAGCCACTTGCATGGCGCTCCTCAACCTCACTCTCCCATTCCTCTCTTCCTATGGGAGAACACCCCCAGTGCTGGAGGTGCAGGTGGCTCTGGAGCTGCTCTCTGGTTGCTGCCAGCCCTGGGGTGCCCACCACCAGCTCTGGGTGCCCACCACCAGCCCCTACCCAGCCCTGGGCGAGTGCTGGGGCTCCTGCAGCTCCTGTGGCTGCGACTGGAGGACTCTTGCACAAGAGCCCAGAAATAGCGATGCGTGGGCTGGCGGGCAGGGGCTGGGCAGATGCCAGGCAGACAGCCAGACACCAGGCAGGCTGTGCAGGGCTGGCTGGTGGTGGGGAGGAACCGTGGAGCTCGGCTCTTGCCGCAGGGATGCTCCCAGCTGGAGCTGGGGGCGGTTGGCGGGGGTTGAGAACATGGTTGGCAGCATCTCCTCACCCAGGACTGGTCTCTGTCACCGAGGGCTGATGGGTGCCAGGGTGTGGGTGGGTGCTCCCCCCAGCCACGGGGAGAGGAGGAAGGTTCAGCTGCTTTGCAGGTTTTGAGGTTTTGTTGTTGTTGTTTTAGCAAAGGTGAAAAGAACACGAAAACCAAGCTGAAAATCCAGCCCAGCAGTTTGGTGGGGCTGCTTGGTGTGGGCTGTGCATGGGCACCTGCCTGGCTTGGTGGTGCAGCACAAGGTGGTCCTGATTTGGCTTTCCCAGGACACTCACCCGCCTGTGGGGCACTTGCCTGCCTGGTCCTCCTGGCCGTGACACTGCCAGGACCTGCTGTGTGGTGTCAGGCTGGGGGTGACCAGCCTGGGGAGGGCTCCAGGGGGTCTGGCAGCTCATGCAAGCGCTCAGCTCATGCCCTGTGTCGGATAAAGGGGCGGATGTGCAAAGGGGGCATGGTGGCATGGAGAGGCTGGTGCTGTGGGCGGGAGTGGGCAGGAAGTGTCTGTGGCTGGGGGAAGCGCGTGGAGAAGCCCCTGCCTGTATGCAGGGAGCTGGGCATGGAAAACCAGCTGCCTGCTGCTCCCATGGCTCTGCAGCCGCGGCGCCGAGGGGGAGCAGCTGCATCTTGTGCTGGTGCTGGGCTCCCCAAGGCATGAACCGAGTGTGGTTTCCTGCCATGATCAAGGTTGATGCTCTCAGCTGAACCACTGTCACCTTCCTGGCAGGGCCTCGTGCTCCGAGGGGCTGCGGGGTGCAGGGTTTGCTGTGGAGTATGACGGAAACTCTCCATCAGAACCTTTAAGGGACAAAGCGAGGACACGCTCAGCCTGAGCCAAAGCAGGAGTGAATGGGGGAGCTGGTGGGGGATGGACAGCAGCAAAGACGTTGTGGGCACCCTTGGGCAGGGCTGGCACTGCCCGTGCCAGTGTCTTGGGGACAAGGGGAGTGTTGGCTCCCCGAAGTACCTGAGAGCAGGGCAGGGGAAGGGTGGGCAGTGGCAGCTGTAGGGCTACACCCTGTGCCCCTGGCTCAGCACGGGTGGCTCACGGCCCGTGGGTGCAGGGGGCTGTGGGTGTCCTTGCCACACCGGGGCAGGGCTGTGCTGGGGGCAGCAGTGGCTCCTCATCCTGGATGCCAGCGGCTCCCTGTGCTCCAGCCATGCTGAACCACACCTCTGGCATTGCTGCTCTCCCCCAAAATGCCGCATCCGAGCCTGTCGTGGACATCCCTGGGAGCGGGAATCAGGTGGTGGCAGTGCCCTGGCAGGGTCCCCTCAGGTCTCCCACCCGCGTCCTGGCACTTCACGCTCCAGCGGCTCTACCTTCCCCGTGTGCCCAACAGAGCATTATCCCTCCTGCCCGGCTCCCATCTGGCCCCGGTGCCCGGTCCAGGCCCTTCCCCGCACCCTGGCCCCGCGGGCAGGATGCGGCCGAGGGCGCTGGCAGGGGATGCTGCCCGCGGTGCCCGGACGGGGCAGCGGTGCCGGCACAGGCTGAACCAGGGCAGTGTCTGCACTTGAACGCTTGGCTGGCGCCCTGACATATTGGGGTTGATGACTCTGGCACTTCGTATTTCCTTTGGCTACATGCAGCTGGGGAGGGCGGTTTAACCCCTGCCTGCCCACGTCCCGTTCTGCCGGCCCCCCGTTGTGTGAGGCAGGGCTGCTCCCGATTCCTGCAGCCCCTGGTTCCCGGAACCAGGGGGAGCAGGGCCGGGAAGAGCCTGTGTCCTTCAGCCTCAGTGGCTTGAGGAGCTGGGGAGGTTTTGCTGTGGAGTGGGCACAGCATCCCCAGGTCACAGCAAGGAGGTGAGACTGTGGTGGAAGGGGTGATGGGGCCTTTCCCGCCGCTCTCCTTGGGGTGGCCTGGGGGACAGCCGCATATGCTGCTGTGCCACCACCATCCTCCCCTCCTCCTCCTCCTCCTCCTCCTCCTCCTCCTCCTCCTCCTCCTCCTCCTCCTCCTCCTCCTCCTCCTCCTCGCCGGTCCCCAGACCCCTGCGGAAGGTCGGCGTGGCTGCGTGCGGGGGGACGCTGAGCTCGGCTCCCCCCGGCGAGGCAGGGGCGGGAGGCGGGACGCGCTGCCATTGCCAGGCGGCACCTCCTTCCCTGGGCACCCTTGGCAGAAGCGCGGCCGTGTGCCCGGGCAGGCGGCTGTGTCCGGCTCTGCCATCCAGCCCCCGCCTGGGCCCGCGGCCCCCGCCTCCCGCCCGCCCCCGCCGCCCCCGCTTGGGCCCGCGGCCCCCGCCTCCCGCCCGCGCCCGCCGCCTTTGTTGTGAGATGAGAGCGGGCTGAGCGCCGGCACAGCCCTCCGAGCATGGAGCCGCTGAGCCACCGCGGCCTGCCTCGCCTCTCCTGGATCGACACCCTCTACAGCAGTACGTGGCCCGGGCTGGCGGGGGGGCGAGGGGGGCGAGGGGCTGGGTCCCCCCTACCTGTTGTGTAACGCTGCGTCGCGCTGGGCAGGGATGCTGTGCCGGGGAGCCTGGGCTGGGGGTCCCAGGCGGAGCCGAGCCCGGGCAGGGGGCTGGCGATGCCGGCAGGGGGTTGTGCTCCCCTCCGTGAGCATCCCGCCTGCCCCGCTGGCAGCACGGCGCCGGCCGGGATCGGTCCGGCATCCCCCAGGCTCTGGGGACCCGTTCCCGTGAGCAGGAGGGGTGGCGGTGGCGGTGGCCCCAGCGCGGCGGGGCTCGCTGAGGCTGGAGCAGCTGGCACTGCCCGCAGGCGGCTTTGGGGATGGGGATGGGGATGCTTTTTTGCCCCAGGTCCCGGTCCCGTCCCCGCGTGGCGGTGGGAAGGCGCCTCTCCCTCCCTCCTTCCCTCCCTCCCTCAGCCGTGATTTTCGCAGCGAGCTCCCGGCGCTGTGCCGAGGGTGCTGTGGCAACGCGGTGTCGGTGCCGGGGGCTGGCAGCCGGTACCGGGGTACCGGGGGCGTCCTGCAGCAGCCTGGGGGGGTGCGAATCCCCCCGATCCCACGGACGGGCAGCAGGGAGGAGTGAACCCCGGAGCCGTGCCGCTCCTGCTCCCGTGGCAGCTGTCTCAGCGGCGGCTACGGACCCCAGGGACGTGGCCAGGGGATGGGGGAGCTCTGTCACAGGGTCCCCGTGGTTATTTTGGGGGAGCGTTGAGCTGCGTGGGCACCCCGGGGTGGGGTTTGGGGTGCAGTGATGAGCTCGGAGCCTGGTGCTGGTGGGGCAGCGAGGTTCGGCACGGGTGCGTGGGAAGGTGGGATGCTCCGGAGCATGCTCCCTGCGTGGATCTGGCATCTGTCCTGCCCTAGAGGGAGCAGGGGCTGCCAAGGGGCACGTTGTGTAGGGCTGAGCCCCCTCCCCAAGTTTTCCAGCCCGAAGCCTCTGACGTCCCCAGGCAGAGGCCGCATCCAGCAGCGGCAGTCCCGGGGTCTGGGGGGGCTGTGCAGGCGTTTGGGCTGGAGCCCAGGGGCCACATCCACCCCAGCCTCTGCGCCCTCCTTCCCAGCCACGGCATCTCCGCAAAGCCATGGCTCTGCCATCCCAAATCCTGCTCCAGCTGCCCTCCCTGAGGCATGGGGGAGGCTGCTTGGCATGCCTGTGTTTTGGGGGATGCAGGGCAGGGTCCAGCCCTCATCACACTGGGCAAGGCAGTGATGGTGTGGAGGAGATGCCGTTTGTGTTGAGCCACCCTTTAGTGGAGGCCCACGGAAGCAGGTCCGAGGCCAGCTCACACATCTGGGTTGTCATGGTGAATTTTCACCCAGGCACAGGGAAACCGTGGCGTTTCCCCAAAATCTCACAGGCTCTGGGTGGATGTTGGGCTTTTCTTGGAAGTGGGATGGAATGGCTGAGCGTTGGGGTGTGCCAACACACTGACAGGGTGTCAGGGAATAGCACATGCCCAGCTGGAAATGCCACCCTGAGCTGCTGTGACTGTGCTGCCTCTGTCTGAGCTGGGCAGGAGCCAGCTGCTGCCCTTGGCTGAGCTCCCTCATGGGGACCATCGTGCTGGCATGAGCCTGGGTCAGCCTGGGAAGATGTGGCAAAGCAGAAACATTTTCCTGGGGATAATAACCCCTCATGGGGATGTGTTTCTGGCTCTGTCGCCCTGCTGGCTCCATGTGCCAGCCCACAGGGCCTCTGCCCTGATGGGTGTCAGCATCCCATGGGTGTCAGCATCCCTTGGTGCAGTGTGGGCTTGGATCCAGCTCAGGGCCCCGGGGCTGTGTGTGGGGTTTGGGCTACAAGGCTGTTTCAGATCGGGGTGTCCTTGCCCCCTAGAGTGGCTCCCCTGGGCCAGGCTTCCTCCCTCCCCTCGGTCTCCATGCCTGGGGTGCAGCAGGAGGATTTCCACTGCTGCTAAAAATCAGGAGCAAAAATAGCACTGGGTTTTGGCACGGGCACAAAACAGGCTGCAGGGGCAATGCAGCTGTGGGGGAGGAGGGAGGGAGGCGCTGGGTTTGGGCTGCCTGGGTGGCACGAGCACCCCACAGGCAGGGAGACGCAGGGGACAGCCTCTCTGTGTCCCCTCGCCCATCAGTGTCTCCCTTGCCTGTCCTGGCTGCTTGCTTCCCTTCCTGTAGCACCTTCTGGGCGTGCTGGGGAGGTTCCTCTGCCTCCCCAGGTGAGGTTCCTCTGCCTCCCCAGGTGAGGCCCCTCAAACAGTGCCCAGCCACAGGTGGCACAGCTGGAGCTGTGGGGACATGGCTCTGTCCTCCCTCCTGTGGGCAGCGCGGGGTCCCTCTCCTTGGGTGCCTGTTGGGGCACTGCCTGTAGATCTCATCCCCAGCTCTGGTCTGGGACTGGGATGTAGATCTGCTCCAAGTGGTAGCAACAGGAGCCAGGTCGTTCCTGCACCCCTGCAGGCCAGTCCCTTCCCTCTCCGTGCCACCTTCTTCCCTGCACTGCTGCGGGTGTCACCTCCCAGGGTCCCCAGCTGCCTCATTAACGCTGTGTTCTCGTTACCTGGCTGCTGAGCCGCCCCCCCTGGGGTGCCAGGACTGCCACAGTGCCAGTGCCACTCTGGGTGTCCCTGTGGTTCAGCCTGGAACTGCAGACCTTGGCCATGGTGGAGGGAAGGCGGGGGCGCCTGGTGGCCTCCGAGCTGGTGGGGACCATCAGCTTTGGCCTCTCTCTGCTGCCTTGGCTCCCCCTTAGACCCCACCTGATGGGGAAAGGTGTTTGGGTGAGAGGTTTGGGTTGCTCTGGGGCATTCCCAGCCTGGGGACAGTCCCTGGTTGAGGGGGCTCAGGGGAGCTGTGTGGGGTGGGTGTCCTGGTGCTAATGAGCCTTATGCTGCCGTGCTCCTGGATGGTGCTGGAAGCATCACAGCTGGGACCCATCCAAGACAGGAGAGACGATGGACATCCCACCATGAGGAAGCAGGACAGGTTAAAGCCAGGGATCCTGTTTTCCTGGAAGCTGAGGACCAGGGAGTGTTATGGGCACCCCCTCCTCTGCCCATCCAGTCAGCTCCCAGGCTGAAGGTGGGCTCTGAAGGCCCGCTGAGGGTGGCCCCACAGCCTCTGGGGGATTGTTACCAGCTAATTGCTAAAGAAGTGAGGTCTGAGAGGGGCTGTGGTGTCCTGGCAGAGATGGGGTGCCTCTGGCCCATGTCACAGCTCTCATCCAACTCCCCTCAGGTGCAGGATGGGACTGCCCATCCCTCCCCAGTGGCACTGGCAGGGCTCCTGGCTTGAGCGTGCTTTGCAGCGCTCTTTGCTTTAAAGATTTATCCACTTTCCCTAGGAAGCAGGATGTAATATTAATGTGCTGAGCGGTGTTGGTGGGAGCCAGGGGAGTCCTTGTCCGGGATGGCAGGGCCGTGGGGACATGAAGTGGCAGCGGTGTGGGATTTGGTCTGGGGTGGCTGCTCCAACCCCAGTGCACCCCGTTTTGGCCAGGTTATCAGCTGGGGCCTTAGCTGGGGTCTCTCCAGTGTCTGTGCCCAGGAAGCCTGTGGGGATGTGGCTTCCAGGGATCCACGGGGCTGCTGGATGGGAGGGGAGTGAGGGGCTGGCGTGGGAGCGGGGTCGTGTTGGGTGAGCCCCCCGCCTCTTTGGGAGCTGCTGAGGGGGCCCTGGCCGCAGGCATGGGGGGGGGTGCTGCCTGCACCCCACGGCCACCCCTGCCGCAGCCGGGCTCCCTTCCCCCTCCCCTTTGTCAGCATCTCGGGGCTGCTGCAGCCACCTCTTCCCGCCGCCACCGAGCCGCTGCCGTTCCCATGGTAACGGGTTAGGATGTACCCCGGTCCCCCGCTGCGTCCCAGGGACCCACTGCAGACCCTGGAGCCCCCCCTTCCCCTCCCACCTGGGGCTCTGGCTCCCCGAAACGGCTTCCCCTGGGCCGTGGGTGATGAGGGGTTGTGGGTCAGCGTGGGGCACCCAAAAGTGGGTGCTGTTCTGGGGGGGCTGGGGTCTCATCCTGCGCTGGGAATGCAGCCCCCTTCTGTCCCCCATCAGGGAGGCAATGGAGCCCTTGTGCCAGGGGGGTGGCACTGCCCTCTGTGTCGTGGATCCAGGCGGCCTGGCACTCATTCCCACGCTCCGAGGACTGTGGGCATGGGCAAGCGGGGAGGACGGCGGCTGTGGCTGCCAGCCCAGCTCATCTCTCCCCGGGGATGGCACAGGGGTGGTGGCCGGCGGGCAGGCAGGGCACAGCCGCTTGCATGGGGCTGGATCGTCTGGCAGAGCAGCTGTCCCTGCGCAGACGAGGCCGGCGGCCTCTCGGTTCCGTTAATTATTCAAATATAGGGAAGTGTGTCGAGCAGAGGGTGCCTGCGGGGCCGGGGATGCTCGCTGTGATGTGTGATGTCTTCTTGCCTGCTTGGCTGAGCAGGCAGCGAGGCTGGGCTGGGCTGTGCGGGCACGTGTGGCCGTGAGTGGCCCTGGGACGCGGGGTCAGCTGCCCGCGGGTACCCACAGGCTGGGCTGGGCGGCCGTGGTGCCACGCGGTGCCACCTGAGCCGTGCCCGGATGCTCACGGCCACCCTCTCTTACCCCGGCAGACTTCAACTATGGTGCGGACGAGTACGACGCCGAGGGCAACGAGGAGCCCAAGGCGCTGCCGGAGGGCTCGGAAACCATGCCCTACATCGATGAGTCGCCCACCATGTCCCCCCAGCTCAGCGCCCGCGGCCAGGAGAGCGGGGACGGGGTCTCGCCCACGCCCACCGATGGCCTCGGCACAGGGGTAGGTGCCGGGGGCGCGGGGCTCTGCACCGGGGGGCGCGGGGCTGCGGGGCTCTGGGTGTCCGGCTCGGCTGTCAGCGCTGTTTGTGATGCCCTGCTGCTGCTGTGACCTGGGGGACCGTGCCCGGCAGCCCGATTTCCGCTGGCCGTGGCAGCCGGGGAGCAGCAGTCCGGGGGATGCCGTGCCCCTGGGACACGCTCTGTCCCTGCCCCGCCGTGCCGTGCCGGTGGCAGAGCCAGGAGGGGATGGGCTGGCCCGAGAGCGGGGTCCCGGGGCGGGAGCACGGCCGGGCGTGCTGGAAGCGGGCAGTGCCCGGGGTGCCCAGCTCCGGGAGCCCTTGGGGACAGGGGGCAGCGGCTCCGCCGGGCTGCCGGCTCCATCTAGTGGCACTCGGGGACCCGTCACCAGCGAGGGTGGGGACACAAGGTGCCCCCCCTCGCTCTGGACGACTTAGATGTAACCCCTGCTGTTCCCAGCGCATCCCTGGGGAGCGCTTTGGTTTTCCAAAGGAGGAGGGATGCCCGGAGAGCTGCGGGGCGGGATCCAAAGGGAAAAAAGTGTTTTTTTCTCCAGAATGAAAGTTTCCATAAAGGCCGGGAGCGGTGGGGTCCAGGCAGGCGCCTTGGCCCCTTGGGGTTAGTGCGGGGAGCAACCGCACGGCCCCGGGCTGGGGCATCCCCCAGCGCTGCCGCTGCCCGGGCTGGGAAAAGTGAGGTTTTATTTTTGTCGTGGAAAGAGTTAAGCTCCTGACCCGGATGCTGAGGCAGAAGAGGGAGAGGTGTGGCTTCCTCCCCAGGGTCGCCCTGCGCAGCATCGTAGTCCCGGCACCCAGCGCCCCTGGGGAGGGAGAGGAGGGTGCTGCCCTCCGCCACCCCCTCCCGGAGCTGGCTCTAAACCACTCGGGCTCAGGGCTCCTTGTACCCCCAGCACAGCCCTTCGAGCCCCAGCCCTGACACTCCAGTGCCGGGGCTGTGAGTGCTGGGCTCTGACCCCGGGGCCAGCAGGGACAACAGAGGGTGGCTCTGGGGAGCAGGGCTGTGGGGGGGGATGCTGGCAGAGGGGTGTCCCTGAGAGCTGGTGGGGCCCGCTGGGTCTGGGCACAGGCAGGGACGTTGACTTGGTTGTCCCTGGCAGGATTGGGAAGTGTTGGAGCCCAGTGCTGGCTCAGCCTCCATCTCTTTATCTGGAGCTGCTCGTGCTGGGGCTTGGCAGAGCAGCCTCCAATACCAGCACTGTGTGTCCAGCCCCGTGGGGGGCACAGGCTTGTGCTTGTGTGGCAGGTGGCACAGGGTGCCAGGTCGACCCCATTGCTCTCCTCCAGTGAGGCAGGACTGGTGTCACTGCCTCTGAGAGGGCTGGAGGAGGTTTCTGGTGGGGCATCTCATCTTGCAAGCTCCTGGGGCAGCTGTAACCACGTCTGGGGCCTGCGACTGCTGGGTGCAGACACCCTTTAACCCTCCCTCTCCCACCTGGGAAACACGAGCTCGTGCTGTGGAGTGGTGTCCCAGCCCCTGCTTGGGTGCTGCTGGGTTTGGCACTGTGGGTAGCATTCCCCTGGACAGGGACCATTCCCCACTCTGGGGTTGGGTGGGGTTGTGGTGCCCTGGCAGGGCAAAAGCTGAGCTGTGACATGGACACATGGCTGGACACGGGCTCTGGAAAGTCCCTGTGTCTGTGTTCCTGCCCACATCTCACAGCAGGAGTTTGTTGCAGGCTCAGATGGGTGCAGGGAGAAGAGATGGCTCCTGTGGGCAGAGCACACGCAGCCGCCGGTTCCCCTTTTGCTTCTGAGGAGCCCGGGGGAAACTGCTGAAACAGCTCTTGCATCGGTGTCCCCTCCTCCAGCCTGCTCTTGCCCCGTTTGCCAAGGCCCGCGGTGTCCCTCCCAAGCACCGCAGCACTGCTGCTGTCCCCGTGTCCTGGCTGCCCCGGGGCTGTGGTCAGGCTGGCACAGCGGTGGATGTGGGGCAGACGTGTGAACACGCGGCTCAGCTGTGTGACACTGCCCCAGGTCTGGGAGAGGGAGAGGTCTGGTACCTTCTGGGGGTGCAGAGCCAGGTCCCCATGTGGGACCTGGTGATGCTGCTGCCCTCCAAGGTCACTTCTCGCTGGTGGCAATCCCCATGGTCCAGCCCTCTGCCTTCCCACGGGACACGGGGGTCCAGAGGGCTACGACAGAAGGGATGCTCTCCCATTGCCGGGGGCCTGGCAGGGGACCCCTCCCCGCGGCTCTTGCTGGACACACGTCGGGAAAGCCGGCCGGGGAAGGCGGCTGCCGCTCGCCCCAGCCTTGACCGCAGCCGGGCTGCGGTGGCGGAGCAGCCCCACCTCCATTGCCGAAGAGCATTTCCTGTAGGAGCGCGCAGGGCGGAGCGGCGGGGCCGGCTGGGGCGCAGGGCGCGGGCAGCGGCGCCTGCACCGCCCGCGGCCCCGGGGCCGA
>VZTE01001746.1:314209-340649 GCA_013397775.1 Eulacestoma nigropectus
GGGCCGAGCGGAGCCGGCCGGGAGCGGGGCTGGCCCCGTGCTTGCAGCGCTGCCGAGCCCGGAGCCGCCGCCGCCGCCGCTCGCAGGCGGCTCCGCAGCCGTGCCGGGAGCGCCCGGGCCGCCGGGGACTGGGAGGCCGGAGCTGGGTCAGGCTGGAGCACCGGGGATCCCATAATGGCTCCTTTCATCCCGCGCTGGTGGCCGGCGTCCAGAGCTGAGTCATGCTGGGACAGCTCAGCCGCGTGAGCCCCTTGCCTGGAGCCTTGTGGGGTCCCCTCTGCGCCCCGCTGCCCGGCCGGCCATGGAGGAGGAAGAGGAGGCCATAGGGTACCTGGATAAAGTGCTGGAGGATGAAGATGACTCTGAGCCAGGAACCCCCACCAGCCCCGTGTCTCCGTTTTCGGCCGGCGAGAAGGTGGGCAGCGGGGGGACCCTGCCCCCGTGCTGGGCAGTGGGTGTGGGACGAGGGGCACCCTGCTGGTGCCAGTGATGCCCAGCTGTTGGGACAGCTCCTGGGGCGATGCTGTGGGTGCTGGCGGGGGGCAGAGCATCGCTGCGGCCCCACCACTCCCACAGGAGTGTGGCCAGGGGCACAGGGCAGGAGTGTGGCCAGGGGCACAGGGCAGGGCTGTGCCAGGCTCCAGGTGTGAAGGACTCGAGTGGGGTGGCCACCCAGCTGTCCTCCCGGGGAGGGTAGGGCCACGCGTGCTGCTGGGTGAGGGCTGCTTGGCTCAGCAGAGCCGGCACCGGATGCTCGGGAAGGGGCTGGTTTCACACTCTGCTCCTCTTCTCGGCCACCAGAAACTTCTAAACAGTCCCAAAACAGAGCTGGGGAGTGGACCTGAGTACCCCAGTGCTGGCAGGTGTAGCTCAGCATCCTTCTCATGCCTACCCTGCCAGGCTGCCTGGGTGCTGGAGGAGGGCTCTGGCCCTGCTCTTCCTGGGGTCTCCTGCACGGGGCAGCCGCAGGACCCTGTGTAAGAGTCACTGCTCTGGGTCACGGGGGTCCAGTTGGCATCGTCCCCGCGGGGTGTGTGGGCCCCGGGCGTGAGTGGGCCCCTTATCTCCTGAGCTCTCACGCAGGGCCCAGGCTGGGGGAAGCAGGAAGAGCCCGTGACTAATCTGTGGCAAAGAGCCCACGAGCTCCCAGTGAATAAAAGCAGCCCCCCCTCGCACCCTCCTGCTGCACTGGCCACCGTGGCCCAGCCTTAATGGGGCAGCCTGGCAGGGTGGACACTCTGGTTGTCACAGCAGTGCCCAGGGCTGGCTGATGGACACTGGAGTGGGGCAGGGAGATGCTGATCCACAGCCGTGCCCACCCTGGGGCTGTACTCCTCAGGTATTTGCAGCTGCCACCTCCCCTGGCACAACAGCCAGGGCTGGCATGGGCAGAGGTGAGACAGGACCGATGTCCCCCCCCCTAAATCATCCTGAATGGCCCAGCGTGATGCCCTCGTGGCTCTGCTTGGCCCCTGTCTGGGTGGCAAAGCCTGGTCCTCAAGTGTGATTTTTAAGGGGAGAGGCCAAGGTGTGACCAAGGATGGTCCAAGGGCTGGAGTGTCCATGGCTGGGCACTGGCAGAGCCTCGCCGAGGGTCCCAGAGCCCCCCAGCTTGGCCATCGTGCCACAGGAGCATCAATGCTGCAGCAGACCTGGGCGCTGGGACCTGCCCCAGTGCCACTGGGCAGTGCCTGCTGGGGTGGCACTTTCCAAGGGAAACCTCAGCCGAGGGAAAGGGTGGTGCTGCGTCACGTGGTGGCACCATCCAGCGCCAAGCATGATTTCACTGGGCGTCTCTGGACTCTGCCCTGGGAGAGTCCTGCCATGCCGTGCGCCATCCTGGAGCGCTGCCAGCGGCGCCGGGCTCGTGGCCAGCCCGGAGCAGGGAGGGGAGAGAAGCCAGCGCAGCTCGTGGCTTTCCCAGCTGGCTCCCGACGGGCTCTGCTGCCCATCGGGCACATGCCACGGAGCTTCCCCGACACCGGCAGGGAGATGTGCCCGTGTGGGGATGCCAGGAACGGGCTGGTGGGATGAGGGGTCTCGTCCCGTGCCATTTGCTGGCTCAGCCAGGCTCCTTGCTGTGTTGCACAGGGCGAGCGGGATGCTGGCAAAGGCCTGGAGATGCGGAAGTTGGTGCTCTCCGGTTTCCTGGCCAGCGAGGAGATCTACATCAACCAGCTGGAGGCCCTCTTGTTGGTGAGCACAGCCCCCAGACTGGACACCCCCAGCAGGGATGGATGGATGGATGGATGGATGGATGGATGGATGGATGGATGGATGGATGGATGGGAGTCGTTTCTTCCTGGACAGCTTCTCCCAGCCACATCAGCCTGGGTGGGAGCAAAGCTCCAGAAGCCACACCAGAGCCAGCTTTGCTCTGTCCTGGCTACCCCCATCTCACCTCCTCTGCTGCCCATGTCCCTGTTGAGGACATGGTTATAGCCCTGCTTCCTCTTGTGGACTAGTTGACCTCCATGGCGAGACGCTGTTGCACAACACGGGGTCACCACCTCTGCGGGGAAGTCCGGGGATGCACGAGCCCCGAGTGCCCCTTGATCCAGCTGCCAGCCTCGTTCCATCTGTCCCAGGCAGCCCTCGCTGCCACCTCAGATCCTCCTCATCCCCAGCCTTCCTCTCTTCGCCCTCATCTCAAACTCTCCCTTCTTCGGCAGCCCATGAAGCCACTGAAGGCCACGGCCACCACGTCGCAGCCTGTCCTCACCCTCCAGCAGATTGAGACGATTTTCTACAAGATCCAGGATATCTATGAGATCCACAAGGAGTTCTACGACAGCCTGTGCCCGAAGGTGCAGCAGTGGGACAGCAACGTCACCATGGGCCACCTCTTCCAGAAGCTGGTACGCACCTTCCCCGGGTCTTGCTCCACTTGGAAGAGGAGAAGGGCTGGAGTTGTGATGAGTTTGGAGTTGTGATGCCAGCAGGGGCTGTGCCCATGGATGCCATGACCATGCTGGGGAGAGGAGAAGGAGAGGCCAGGTTGAAGGGCTGTAGCTTCAGCTTCTGCTGTCCAGGCACTTGTTATGTCTCTGCTGGATTTTGGATGTTTATGGAGGCACAGGGCTGGGCAGGAGCTCCACCATCCTGCCCTGAGCAGGAGCCAAGCACGTGACCCCCCAGCTGGCTGAGTGTCCTGCTAGGAGGGGACAGCTCTGGGCAGTGTCACCTCAAGGGCTGCCTGACCCCTTGGGTGCAGTGGGGGGCTTCAGCACCCTGCTGGTGCCCAGCTAACCCCCACTCCCCACAGGCCAGCCAGCTGGGGGTCTACAAGGCCTTTGTGGATAACTACAAAATCGCCCTGGAGACGGCAGAGAAGTGCAGCCAGAGCAACTACCAGTTCCAGAAGATCTCGGAGGTAAGCTGGGATGGGGCCGTGCCAGTGGGACAGGGCTGTGCCTGGGCTGTCCCCGCACGGGGCACTGAACACTGTCCTCGTGGCTGAGCTGACCACATCTGCCCCGCAGAGCTGCTCTCCCTGCCCTGGGGACTCACAGGGACTGTCCCCAAGGGCTGGGCCACAGGGGGCTCTGCTGGAGGGCCGTGCTCTTTGGCCATTGCAGAAGTTTGTCCCCACCTTGTGCAAGCTGAGGTTGGGCTCATCCCGTGCTGTCACCACCCCATCCAGTGCCGGTGGGAGCTGGGCACCTGTGGCTCATCTCCTACTGCCTGCATCTCCGTGCCTGGATCCCCTACAGAAATGGGGACCTCCGTGGCTACAACCTGGGCCCCCCTTGTCCCGTTCAGCTCAGTGGCATCACCATCATGCCCCAGCTGCTGGGCACAGCCAGGGCTGCTCCCAGCTGGGCAGCATCCCCCACTCCTCCGCCCAGCACCCCTGTGTGGCCTCCAGCACGGCCAGGCTGGGGCCGGGGGGAGATATCAGGGTGCAGGAAGGGTGGGGGGGAACCCCATGACCTTGAGCCATGACCTCGCCCCCCACCCCAGCCCCCCGCGGGCTGCGCTGATGGGCCTTTCCCTCCCTAGGAGCTGAAGGTGAAGGGCCCCAAGGACTCGAAGGAGAGCCACACGTCCGTCACCATGGAGGGTACGGCGGGCGTGGGGAGGGGGACGCAGCCTTTTGTGTGCACGGGACCGGCGTGGGTTAATTGCTGAGCCCTTTGTGCGCCCGGAGCCGGCGGGGAGGGGGGCGATCGCGGCTCTTTAGGATGCTGGGGGCGTGCGGCAGCCCCCCAGCCCCTGCCCACCGCTCCTCCCCGCCCGCGGCCGTGCCGGGAGCCGTGCGGAGGGGCCGGAGCTGTGCCGCAGCCGGGCTCGGCTGCTGCGGGGCGGCAGCGATGGCTGCGGGGAGACGGGGCTGCCATGGAAATCCTCGTCATTGTCCGGCTCTGCTGTAACTGCACCTACGGTGAGGCGAGGGGGGGCGGCTCCGCTTTGGGGTGCCGGTGGGGAGTGATGCCGCGGGGGTCTTTGCCGGGGGTGGGGTGGAGGCTGCGTCGTGCTCTGCAGGCTGAAGTTGGGAGCGTCTTTGTTCCAGGCTCGGCTGAATCGTCTTGGCTCCGGCACACGCAGCCACGCGCTCGCCGTCCCCGCCGAGCAGGGGCTTGTGCGGGTGGTGGGACAGAAGGAGCTGGGGTGGGCAGGGGGATCCTGGGCTCGGGTACCCCCTCTGTCCGGGCTGTGCCGTGTGGATGGTGGTGGGACAGAAGGAGCTGGGGTGGGCAGGGGGATCCTGGGCTCGGGTACCCCCTCTGTCCGGGCTGTGCCGTGTGGATGGTGGTGGGACAGAAGGAGCTGGGGTGGGCAGGGGGATCCTGGGCTCGGGTACCCCCTCTGTCCGGGCTGTGCCGTGTGGATGGTGGTGGGACAGAAGGAGCTGGGGTGGGCAGGGGGATCCTGGGCTCGGGTACCCCCTCTGTCCGGGCTGTGCCGTGTGGATGGTGGTGGGGAGGGGTCCCCATTTGCCCCAGCATCGTGGGGCGGGAATGTCCATCTCTCCATGGCTGGGAGGAGAGGCACCGGGCACCGCTGCCCGCTGCTGCCTGTGGGTCCCGGGCTGGCGGGACTGGGTGGGCAAGGATCCCGTTGTTCCGCGCTTGTGCTGGGACAACCCCTCCCAGGGCTCCCCGGAGCTTTGTGTGTGCCTGTAGTGTTGGCAGCAGGAGGGTCTGTCCTGCCTGTGGGTCTAGGGTGGTGGAAAAGGGGGGACACCCTGGCTGCCCCCCTTTATCCCAGAGCAGGGTTCTTGTTTTACCCTCTGGCACGGAGCTGTGGGGGTGCAGCCTCTGGTTAGGGTTCAGGCTGGCATCCTCACCTCCTGAGCAGAGACCCCCGGCTCACCCTCTCAGGACTGGGTGCCATGAGGCAGCATCCTCTGGGATAAAAGGGATGGGAACTCCCCACTCAGCCCAGAGTGAGGAGGTGGCACCTTTCCCTCCTCTCCCATGGCCCGAAACCTGGCTCCTCTCGGCCCTGGCAGTTTGGGGAAGTGCTCCAAAGTGAAGGGAAAACCCGGAGGCATCAGCCTGGCTGGAAGCAGCCTGGGGAGACATGAATGTGGCCAGGCACAGGGAGCAGCACTGGGAGTGGGCTCCGTGCCTTTGCCTGCCCAAAGAGCTGGGGAGGAGGAGAAGGGTCTGTCTGCTTCCACTGAAATGTGCCTCTGAAGAGCCTCTGGGGCTGTTTCCTGCTGGGAGGGTGCACGGCAGGAGAAAGGGGTTGTCTGTACCCTGTGTGTGAGGCAGCTCTGCCCCTCTGCCCTGGGTGGGGCCTCACATGCGGTCATGGGGGGCTGCGAGGAGGGACACAGTGTTGGGACGATGCCTTGGCCCCGGTGTTTTCTGTAGGAGGGGGTTTTGCTGCTGCTGGAGCAGCCTGGGTCCCCTTTGCACCCAGGGCTGGCTGGGGTGGTGCACAGAGGTGGGTGCAGGGTGTCCCGTGGGGTGGCAGAGCCCGGGGAGGTACGAGACCCACCCCTGAGCCAAAAGGGAAACTGAAAAAGCTGCTGAGGGTGACGAGCGGCTCTTCCGCTCCTCAGCCACCGCACAGCAAGCCTGGGTGCACCCGTCCCACGGAGGCCCTGCCCTCCAGAGGGCTGGCACAGTTGTGGTGGGACATCCCTGAGTGGTGTTCACCAGCCATGGCCACGCACCAGCCCGGCCCTGCTTCCTCATGCCCCCAGCACAGCAGGACACGGGGCTGTGGCACTGGCACCACCGTGATTGTTGATCCCAGATGCTCGCCCAGGGCTCTGTGCGGACCAGGGGGGCTCTCTGGGCACCCGGGCTCCCCTCCTTGTCCCCGTGCTCCCTGTGGCAGGTGGGAGAGGGGCCAGGGCTCCGGCCACAGGTGGCTGCTGACACTTTGTCTCTCCCCTCAGCGCTGCTGTACAAACCCATCGACCGGGTGACACGGAGCACCCTCGTCCTGCACGTGAGTGTGACACCGGTCCCAGAGGGGTGTGGGGGGGTCTCTGCTGCTCCTGGGGATCTGCAGCTGTGGGGAGTGCTGATGAGGGGTCTCCAGGGTGGGTGCTTTTGAGCCGCTCACCTGTGCCCGTCTCCTTGCAGGACCTCCTCAAGCACACCCCAGCTGACCACCCTGACTACCCGCTGCTCCAGGACGCCCTCCGCATCTCCCAGAACTTCCTGTCCAGCATCAATGAGGACATCGATCCCCGGAGGACAGCGGTCACCACCCCCAAGGGCGAGGTGAGCCCGTGGGGCGGGCAGTGGCTGGGCACGGGGTGAGGCCTGAGCTCTCTGCCAGTCCCTGGCTGGTGTCTCTGGCCAGGAGATGAAGGGGTTCCTCCAGATACAGTTCTAGGTATGAGATTAGGGCTCTACCTGGTCCTTGCTGCTTGCTGGTGCCTTATTAAGCATAGAGGACATGGACCTTCCCATGCTCCTGGTGGCTGAGCCACAGAGAGGGACGGGATTGTCGGCCTTTCCCCATGGGCTGTTGGCTCCTTTGCTCCCTGCCTGCTCTCACGGCAGCCCCTGTTCCCCCACAGACCCGGCAGCTTGTCAAGGATGGCTTCCTGGTGGAGCTGTCGGAGGGCTCACGGAAGCTGCGGCACGTCTTCCTCTTCACCGACGTGCTGCTCTGTGCCAAGCTGAAGAAGACAGCGGTGGGGTAAGGAGGGCGCTGGGCACGGGGGGAATGTGTCACAACCCCTCTGTCCCTCAGCGGGCCGGGGGATGTGCCAGGGAGGGGGTCGGGCATCGGTCAGCATCCGTGCCCTGGCTGCAGGAAGCACCAGCAGTACGACTGCAAGTGGTACGTGCCCCTGGCCGACCTGGTGTTCCCCTCGCCGGAGGAGTCGGAGCACTGCCCGCAGGTCCACGTCATCCCCGACCACGAGCTGGAGGACATGAAGATGAAGATCTCAGCCATCAAGAGCGAGGTGCAGAAGGAGGTGAGAGAAGGGTGTGGGACTTGCTGTCGGGGTGGGTGCCTCGCTCTGGGTCAGGGATGGGACGTGGGGGACAGGGGCACCTGTGGAAGGTCCTCTCTGCTCCCCGGTGCAGAAAGCCAACAAGGGGCAGAGCCGGGCCATCGAGCGCCTCAAGAAGAAGATGTTTGAGAACGAATTCTGGCTGCTCCTCAACTCACCTGCCATTCCCTTCCGCATCCACAACCGCAACGGGAAGGTGAGGAGGGCGGGCTGGGGCCGGGCTCAGCCCTGCCTGCACACAGCCTGCCACATCCCCCTCTCTCTTACAGAGCTACCTCTTCCTGCTCTCCTCCGACTACGAGCGGTCCGAGTGGAGGGAGGCCATCCAGAAACTGCAGAAAAAGGGTAAGTTTGGGGCTGCCGAGGCCCTCTTGGGGCTCCTGGCCTCCCCAGAGGCCACAGGGAGGTCCTGTAGGATCCCAGCCTGGTGCTCTCCAGTCTCCGTGACCAGCACTGGCTTGTGTTCCTCTGAAGCTTCTGTCCTCTCCCAGACCTCCAGGCCTTTGTCCTGAGCTCGGTGGAGCTCCAAGTGCTCACGGGATCCTGCTTCAAGCTACGCACTGTCCACAACATCCCGGTCACCAGCAACAAGGACGGTGAGTGACCGCTGGGTCCTGCTTTGCTCGGGAGGACGCCGGGGAGGAGCTGTGGGGTCCCTGGGCTGGAGCGGGGACCCTGCTGTGCAGGGGACAGCTTCCCACCAGGTGGCACTGCTGGAGCAGCGTCGGGCTCCCAGGCAGCGCAATCCCGGCTGCAGCATGGGGCTGCTTTTGGGCTCTCTCCAGCACCCTCATGGGCTGGGCAGGACCAGTGTCCCCAGGGTGAGACCCAGCCAGCCCCACTGGGAACTTCCCCCAGGACTGTCCAGCAGCAGGAGAGCTTGGGATGTGTGTCAGTGGGGGATACAGAACTTAGGGATGTCCCTCCAGAGGGTTTGGGGGCATTTAGGTGTCACTGCAGGCACCGTGCTGGCTGTGGCAAAGGTGGCAAAGGCCACCTCGGGCATGGCCAGCCCCAGGCCCTGACACATCTGCTCTCCTGCCACAGATGATGAGTCCCCAGGGCTTTATGGGTTCCTGCACGTCATCGTCCACTCCGCCAAGGGCTTCAAGCAGTCAGCCAGTAAGTGTGGGTGCCCACCCTGCTCGGAGTGGGCTCAGAAGAGTTGGGGTCCAGCACGTGGTCCCACTCTGCCCACAGTGGTCCCCTGGGAGATGGTGGGGATGTTCCTGGGGTGCTGAGCAATGTCTGCTCCCCCAGACCTCTACTGCACACTGGAGGTGGACTCCTTTGGCTACTTCGTCAGCAAAGCCAAGACCAGGGTGTTCCGGGACACCACGGAGCCGCAGTGGAACGAGGTGAGGGAGGGTGAGATGCAGGGAGGGGGCTGTGCTCCCCAATTCCCTTCAACCCCAGTTTTGGAGCTGCTCTGGGGTGCTGGGGTTAAGCCACCCTCCCTCCACGCCCCAGGAGTTTGAGATCGAGCTGGAGGGCTCCCAGTCCCTGCGCATCCTCTGCTACGAGAAGTGCTACGACAAGACCAAACTCAACAAGGACAACAATGAAATCGTGGACAAGATCATGGGCAAGGGGCAGATCCAGGTATGCACTGGGGCTTTTGGGCATCTTCTCACCCGAAGGTGGACCCCTTAGGGCCTGGCAGCTGGGCTGGGAGGGTTGTCCTGGAGTGATGCCTGGGGTGGGCAGCTCTGCTTTTGGGAGCGGGGTACAGCAGTTGTGGGGTTGAAGACAGTGAGGTGGGTGGGCATCAGGCATGGAGGTGATGGTCCTAGGGCACAGTGGCTGCAGGAAAAGGTGGGACAAAGCGAGAGGGGCCCTGTGGAGGTGGCCAAGCCAGACCTACCCCGCAGAGGTGCATCCAGCCCCAGCTGGGCTGGAAGTGTTTTCGTTCCGCTGCTCTCCGTGCCGTGGCCCCAGGGGCCTGTGGGGAGGGGTTGGCAGCTGCCCTAGGGAGGGCTCTGCATGTGCAGCCCCCCGTCCCTCCTGTGTCCCCCTCTGCCACCATCTGCCTTCCCTGTGCCTCCATCCGCTGCTGTTATGGCAACGGGGGTTTCCAGGGCAATGGCTGAGCCGCCTCTGATTGGCGGTTGCCAGGCAGGGAGGATGGAGGCCTGGGCTGCCCTGAGATGCTCCCAGGTGAGCAGGACCAGGAGGATGGAGTGGGGGGCAGGCAGCCTCCAGACCCCTACATTCCCCCTGCACCCACCTTGGCCAGGCTGCAGGGAAGCCCAGGGCAGGGGGACACAAGTTGGGATGGGAGTGTCCCCCTGCCCTGGTGGGCACCGCAGCCTGGCTGCCCTCCTGGCAGTGCTGGGGACAGGGTCACGCCTGGAACACAGCCCTCGACCCAGGGCTGCTTCAAAGGGCCCATCATGGCTGCCTGCTCCGTGGGAAAGCAGCTGAGGGCAGGTCCCAGGGGAGCAGAGAGCAGCATGGAAATGCTGCTGGGAAGGGGATGCTGTGGGGAAACAGCACTGGAGGGGGGCACAGGGAGGGAGGTGGGGGCTCAGCTTCACCAGTGGCTTGTTCATACCTGAAATCACCCATCTGTTGCTGTTTCCCCCAGGAAACAGTGGTGTGGGGGTGGCACTGGGCCAAGTGGGAAGGCCAGGGCAGGGAAGGGGCTCGGTGTCCCGCAGGGATCAGTCCAGCTGCGCTCTCGGAAATAGCCTGGATCAACAAACATGAGTCATGCTGGGAGATGCGGGGGTCGGGACAGGGACAGCACAGCTCGTACCCGCTGTGCAGAAGTTGTGGGGGAAGAAAGGGAAAGAGGGAAGGCCCTGGGGCTGCTTATCCCAAGGAGGACCTGGATGGATGGAAGAGTGTCAGGTTTGGGGCTGTCCTGCCGTCACCCCGAGCCACAGCTCGGCCTCTGCCCCAGGGGTGGGCTGGGTGACAGGGCAGGACATCTGTGAGCAGGATGGGCAGTGTTGCTCCTGGAGCTGTGGGTTGTAGTCAAGCCCCAAAGCTGCCCCTCTGCCTTCTCCCTGAGCTGTTCAGGCAGAGATGCTGCCTTGGATATTCCTCACCCCAGCTGGTCCCTGGGCTCACCATGAGCTGCTGCTGGTTCCACACAGCAGCACTGGCTGCTCAGTGGAAAGGTGCCACTCCTGGTTGGCATTAACCCTGTTTTGTTGTTGTTAACCCCATTTTGTCTGCAGTTTCTAAAGCTGGAACATGCTGTGGTCAGGGTAGGGCTGCCTCGTTTAACTTGTGTCCCCATGAGGGTCTTGTGTCCCCTGCACTGCAGGGCTCAGCCCTGCTCTGAGCTGTCCCAGTGGCTCCCAGCAGCTGGGCTGTGTCTGCTGGGTGCTGGCAGGGGTGCGTGGTGCTGTGCCAGGATGGCAGGCGGATGTTGTGGTGGGCAAAGCAGGCTGTGAGTGCTCGTGCCCGCACTGCAGAGGACAGAGGCTGGATGTGGCCCCCGTGCCCTGGGGGATGCGAGGAGACCGGCAGTGGGTGCATGAAAGGGGTCTCTGGAGCCCCTTCCTCAGCCCAGTTGATGCGCAGGGGGGATGTGGCTGTTGGAGCAGAGCCTGTGTTGTCATGGGCACGGTGCCTGCTGTACCCTCAGGGAACAGCTGCCCGTCTGTCTGTCCCCTTCCCTGGGCTGGCAGAGACTCTGGATGGAGGGATTTGTGATGTTGGGGCACCCCAGACCTGCAGGGAGCCGTAGTGACCCATGTGGACTCCACAGGGGCTGCTGAGGGATGGGCTGGGGGGCAGTGCAAGTCCCCCCAAGCCTGCACCTCCCCATGTCCCTGCCTGTCAGGAGCAGCAGCAGGCAGAGACCCTTCCAAGGGCTTCCCTGCCCACATCCACCCCCCCTGGCAGTGGGGCTGACAAGGGCCAGGTTGCACAGAGGGGACATGGGGGTCCCCAGGCATGACAACAGACCCCAAAAGCCTCATCCCCGTGCCCCTGGCTGAGAGCAGGAGAGGCAGCCTTGGCTCCTGCGCGGAGCCGGGGATGCTGCAGCCGCCAGCGGCGGTGCCTCGGGAGCCGCGGCTGCCGCTGGCGCTGCGGGGCGGAGAACGGCAGAGGGAGAACAGCGGATAACGACGGATAACGACGGATAACGGCGGCGGGGAGCCCGGGCAGCCCCCCCAGCGCTCCCGAGCGGCGGCGGGCGGCAGGGCGAGAGTTAAACGCGTGGGGGCCGCCGGGGGGGCGGGGGGGGGGGGTGCTGCCTTTGAGTCACTTCCTCGCAGGGGGAGGGAGGTTTTTGGGGCTGCCTCGCCAGCCTGGCTCACACCCTGAAGATGAGCCCTGCCCGCTCGCCGCCCCGCCGCCCCAGCAGGGCTCCCCTGGCCGGCCCCCGCTGACCTCTCCCCGCCGGCAGAAGGGATGCGGGTGCTGCGCTAACCCAGCCGCGGGCACGCTCCCGGCCAGCCTCGTGTCGCCTGCCCGGAGCCGGAGCGGTCGTCGCGATGACGGAGGTGCTGGTGCAGCCGGAGGGCAGCCCCGGCCCCGGGGGCGAGCAGCAGCCGGAGCGCGGCGTGGAGGAGCCCGAGGGGAAGCGACCCCCGAACACGGGCGCCCGGCTCTGGGGCAGGGTGCGCAGCAAACTGCTCCGGCAGAAGGTGCTCCGGGTGCGGGGGGTGGCTGCAGGGGACGGTGCTGGGCTCTGGGATGGCTCCGCCGGGCGCTGCTGTGCGTGGTGACCGTGGCTTTTTGGTGGGGGGCTCTGATATGGGGGGGCTGTGTTGCTTGTGGGGAGAGTGAGAGTCTGTGCACGCAGCAGGGAAGCTGTTTGGGTGCTTCGGGAGCTCTCGGATGCAGTTGGCAGCCCGTGAGGTGTTTGTTTTCCTCCTTCCCTCTCCCTCTGTGTGCTGGCAGGGGCGGGGAGGCTGAGCTGTTTGCACCGGGGGTCCCGCAGAGGCAGGGCAGGGAAGCCCCTGCCCAGCCCTGGAGCTTGCCCAGGGGGCAGTGATGCTTCTGGGCTGGCTGGGGCCGGGTTCCTGGGGTGCCGCAGCACCCAGTGCTTGCGTCCCCCATCTTGCAACCCGGGTCGAGCCAGGCTTTCCCCAACTCACAGCTGTGTCGCAGCCACATCAGCCGGTGCTGCCCGTCTTTGTGGGAGCACAGAGTGCGGGGATGCGCGACAGAGGTGACAAAGGAGGGGGACAGCACCCTTGCAGGCTGTCCCAAAAGCCCCATGGGGGACTCTGGGGGTTTCCCTCGGTGGAGTCCCCCTGCACAGGGAGCTGCTGGCTCGGGGCTCCGCTGTGGGCGCGGGCAGGAGCTGCCTGGGCCCGTGGGGGTTCGGTTTGGCAGCGGAGGGGCCGCGTGTGACGCAGCGGCATTAACCTCGATTCTCGCTTCTGTGCCGCCGCCGCTCCGCGCAGGGGATTAAGGGGCAGCGAGGGCTCTGTGGGGAGGCTGCCCAGCGGCTGTTGCTGGGTCAAAACACGAAGGGGTTTCATTTCCCGTGCCCACTGCGGCCGCTGGCTTCCCTGCCGGCTGCTGCCCGGGAGCCCTGGGGCTGCTGTGCAGGGTGCTGGGGGGCTGTGGGTGCTGCTGCAGCTCCCTCTCAGTCGGAGCTGTGAATTCCTGCTTTTTTGGGGGGCTGTGCTTTGCTACTGGCAGCGTTTGTTGGAGTGGGGGCTGCTCTGTCCCATGGCGCCGGGGGGCTCAGGGACTGTCTGTTCCCTGGGGAGGGAGCTGCTGGCATGGAGGTCTGGTGAGGGATCTGCTTGCCGGGGCAGCCACGGGAGGCCACGCTGATGGGAAGCAGCACTGGCTGTGGCAGCTCCTCCGGGATCCCACTCCCCAAGGGCCCTGGCGGAGATGACCTCGCTGACTGAGTCACCAGTTTGCTCCCGATGGCTTCACCCAGGCTGACGGTGGGGTGACCTCATGGGCCTGAGATGTGAGGAAGGGACATGCCCAGCCTGGCAGCCCCTGCCCCACCGCAGCATCCCAGTGTTTGCCGCCCTGGGGAGCCACCATGAGGGTTTTGAGCCCTTTCAGCTCCTCACCTTGGACCTCTGCCCGGGTCTGTCACAGTGCCATGACCTGGAGGTGTCTTGAGGACAAAATTCCAGGATGTGGCCTCATCACCTTAAGTCTGGAGTTGCCCCATGGAGAAGACAAGCAGGAGGAGAGGGGGTCAGCGCCAGCAGGACCTCCCCAGGACACACAGAGTGCTGCAGGGCTGCCAGGATGTTCATTGCCTGTTCCTCCACTACCTGGGGCCTTGTCCTACAAGCAAACACCTTCAGATAATTTGGGAAACCAGGATGATGGCACATCCCTGTGGCAACAAACAGAGGGTGTTTTACCTCACCATGGATGAGAGTGGCACCACGGCAGATGCTGGCCTGGGCATGGATACCACCATGGCTGAGAGTCCCCGAGATGCAGGAGGGAGCAGCCTGGAGACGTGCTGGTGACCTGGCTGAGATGTTTCCCCAGGCACAGGGTGGTGTTTGAAGCCATCTGACCTTCCAAAGAGGAGCTGACAGCTCATCCTGCACAGTGCTGGCTCGGAGGCTGTTCCCCGGGGTTCCCAGCCCAGGAGTTCCCCATTGACCTGGGATGTCCCTGCATCCTGCTGGAGCAAGGCAGCTCCCTTCGGAGGAGAAGGAGATGGTGGTGGGAGCTGGGACGGGGCGTTTGCCAGCGCTGTGTGGGCAGGAGCTGCCTCTGGCTCTGTGGGTGGATGCTCCCGTCCATCCTCCCACGCCTGGAGACGACGCGTTGGACACGGCTTTGCTTAAACTGGGGAGTGGCAGCATCGTGTGCTGCTGCTGCTGCTACACGAGGTGCTGGCCAGGAGGGTTAGAGAGCACCAGGGCCAGGCCACAGCCGGTGCCCCAGGGGTGCACAGGGACCTGCCCCAGCTGCAAGGGGGCTCAGGGCCATGGTGCCAGCAGAACCAGCCCAAATTTGGGCCCTGCTGGCTGCAGGGGTGGTTCTGCCCATGCAGGGGGAAGGGGCTGCGGGGAAGTGACGTGCTCAGGGTAAGGTCTGCGGCACTGGCAGCAGCCAACCTGGCTTTTATTAAAGCTTTCTTCAGAGCTCTGCTAAAGCCCTTCCAGATGTGAGCTGCCAGGGCCATCGGAGCTGGAGGGACCCGAGGGATGGGGAAGGGGAAGGGGAAGGATGTGGTGGCTGCAGTTAAAATCGCCTTGCAGAGCTGGGAGGCTCCTGACCTGCCTGGGGGATGAAGGGGCTTCACTGTCGCTGCCATGAGTGGGACAGGGATGGATGAAAGTCTCTGGGACAGGTGGCATTGGCCGTGGTGGCTGCATGGCAGCGCCGCAGGGGATGTGGCGCTGGGCGGGGGGAACACAGAGGAGCTGGAGCAGCAGGACTGGGGTTGGCTGTGGTCTGGCTGCAGTCTCGTGATCCCGGTGTCCAGACCTGCTGCAGGGTCCCATGGGAGCCCAGGGCAGCTGCAGCCTTCCTTCTCGTCCTCCCGCTCTCCAGCAGCCGCAGGGCTGGCATGGAGGAAGCAGCGTGGCACTCCCCGGGCTCTTCCGTGTGCTGGGCTGGAGCACTGGGAAGGGCTCCGTGTCAGGAGCCATTCCTGGGCCGTGCTGGAGACAGCAGCATTTCTGCCCTTGCCGGGGACCACAGTTTTCCCATGGCTGAGGAGCTGCTGGGGCTCACTGTGACACAGGGCTGGGCATGTGGCAATGCCTGTGCCAAGAGCCAGGGCAGCTCGAGCCTGTCCTTGGGACCGTGGGGTCTTGGTGTGCAAGAAGGGACATGAGGGAGCCCAGAGTGCCCCCCATCATACCACGCAGTGACTTTATGGGCAGGAGAACAGCAGCTCCGTGGCTGGAGCAGCAGCTCTGGACATCTTTACACTCACCCAGAGCATCTCCCGACCCAGCAGCTGCAGGAAACTCCCGTGTCCTTGCGGAGTGACCCCACGTGCCCGGCGCAAGTGTGGCCTGGCAGCTGCGTGTCCCCAGCCCTGGCAGCCCCCACCAGCTCCCACACCCCATCCCCTTCCCCAAGGGGACATTAGTGCTGGGCTGCCCGCCCCGTGCATTACAGGGATCGATGGGGCCGGATCGATACCACCAGCTGAGGACCAAAAAGCCCCAAAAGGCAACTGCACCCGCCTCTGCCCAGCCCTGGGGCCCGGAACCCAGCGCGGCACGTGCCGGGGCCTTGGGAATGCCAGCACCTCGCCACGGCGCCGGGGCAGCGTCACCGAGTCCCCCGCTAGCCCCAAAGCCAGAAATAGCAGAGCCTGTCATTCCCAGGGGTTATAAATAGCCTTGGCTATGGGGAGATGTTGTTTTTCTGCATGGAAAACGCTGCCCTAGTTCTGTTTCATCAATCTGCCGCCAGAAATAGTCCTAATTTCTTGGAAGTTTCTTGCTTCTCGGGTGTGGGTTAAAGCACTGCCTCACAGGGGCTCTGGGGAGAGGGCAGGACGGGGAGGCTGAGCCCATCTGGCTTCAGGGCACAGCCAGAGGGACCCCAGACCCCAAAGGGGAACCTCTCCATCCTCCAGCCATGAGCAGCACCTTGCCCAGGAAAAGCATGTCCTGTGCCCTACGCCATCTGCAGATCAGGGGCTTTGGGGGCCTCCAGGTTGGGATGAGAGCGGGGCTGGCGTGGGGCTGTGTCCCCACAGAACTCACAGACCATCTCTCCCCACAGCTGGACCCACAGGCCGTGCAGACGAAAAACTGGCACATGGATGTGATTGAGATGAACGGGGTAAGTGGGGCTGGGGGACCCACAGCCCCTCGCTGTGAGTGCAGCCCCTTCCCGCCTTCAGGCCAGCCAGGACTCACTCCCTGTCTCCCACAGATCAAGGTGGAGTTCTCCATGAAGTTCACAAGCAGGGACATGAGCCTGAAGAGGACCCCATCCAAAAAGCAGACCGGTGTCTTTGGGGTCAAGATCAGCGTCGTGACAAAGTAAATGCAGGGCTGCAGGGGCTGATCTGCTCTGTGGGTGGGGGGTTGCACCGTGTCCCCTTGCTGCCACCAGCACCGGGGAGCTTGGCCTTTGCTCTCTGCTGGGGACTTGCCCGTTCCCTTTGCCATTCCCATCCTTCCCACCTGCACTCCCATCCTGCCGCTGGCCCCGGGGTGTGCAGGGCTGGGCTGGCTGCCGCGGGTTCTCCTGGGAATCTTTGCTGACGGCTCCGCTTCCCGAGCCAGGCGCGAGCGCTCCAAGGTGCCTTACATCGTGCGCCAGTGCATCGAGGAGGTGGAGAAGAGGGGCATCGAAGAGGTCGGCATCTACAGGATCTCTGGAGTCGCCACTGACATCCAGGCGCTGAAAGCTGTCTTTGATGCGAGTGAGTGTCCTGGGGGAGCTCGATGTTCCCATGGGAGGGTTCACAGGCACCGAGGCCCCCCCCCCAGCCCCCTGCAAGCCCAGGGTTTGGTTATTGCGCTGCACGTGTGCCAGATGTGCTGCTGTGCCCAGGGAGGGGCTGGCGGTGAGGAGGGACAGAAACACCCAGAGATCCCAGCCCTGTTTGTGCCTCGATGCCTCTGAGCTGCTGCCACTCCTGGCCGGCTCCTGGGAGACACTGAGTCAGGGAAACGTTGCAAATGCATTTGCAAATCGTTCCGCGTCCTGTTGCCCAGCCAGGCGGGAACCACTCGGCTTTTCCCAGCCTCAGCCTGGCTAATGGGGCTGTGAACCCAGCAGTGCTGTCCCTGCCCTCCAGCCGGCAGCCTGTCTGGATAGCTGGAGTGACACACAGGGTGGAGACTCAGAGGGGAAGGAGGGCAGGAGGCGTCTCATGTGGGTGCTCTCTGGACAGATAACAAGGACATCCTGGTGATGCTGAGTGACATGGACATCAATGCCATCGCTGGCACGCTGAAGCTGTACTTCCGTGAGCTGCCCGAGCCCCTCCTCACTGACAGACTCTACCCCGCCTTCATGGAGGGGATCGGTAAGGGCTCGGGGATGGGGAAGGGGTTGATGCACAAACGTGGCTCCGTTTGGCATTGCCTGCTCTGGGATGGGAGACTCCCAAGGGTCCTTCCCAGCTCGGCCCACTCGGTCCTGGCTGTTCTTGCCGGCCCCAGGCCAGCTCAGGGCTCGTGGTGCTGTTCCCCAGTGCTCACACACTGGCTGCCAGGAGGTATCTGGCCGTGGTGGGTTCTGCTGCTGCACCAGACCCTGTCCTGAGCCCTCTCCCTCCTTGCCTCCAGCCCTCTCGGATCCTGCTGCCAAGGAGAACTGCATGATGCACCTTCTCCGCTCGCTGCCTGACCCCAACCTCATCACTTTCCTCTTCCTGCTGGAGCACTTGAAAAGGTAATGGCTCGGGGGCTGCCTGGGATGGGTGGGAGGTGCAGGACGGGTGTGTCTCGCTGCTTTTCTGTGGGGATGAGACATGAACGGAGTTAGAGCTGCCGTTTGGTTCCTGGGGTGCCTGCACAGCTGCAGGCTGATCCCAGACTGGAGGTAGATGGTGCTGTGCTGGTGCAGAGCAGGGCTGTGGGCAGCAGCCAGGGCCAGGAACAGCAGCTCAGTGTTGGGCAGGCACAGAGTGCTCCTTTCCCAGGCATTCCAAGAGGGTACAGCCCCAGGTGTGTCCCACCTGCCCCATCTCTCTGGGCTCTGGCATATTCCCCAGGGTCCTGCCAGGCTGCAGCTTGTTCAGACCCTTCGGCTGATGTCGGTGTTGGCTTTCCACATCTTTCCTTGGGCCCTGGAGGATGCTGGGGAGATCCTGGAGCTGTTCTGCCCCTCCAGAGCAGCCCCTGGTGTCCCAGAACCACCGGCCACGGTACCAGCAGGGCCTGAGCCGTGCCTGGCCAGTGATCAGGGTCAGCTCTGCAGGGAGCACGTGACCTCTGGAAACATGGAACTCTTGGCTGCTGCAGCCGGTGTGCAGCTGGTTGGATGAGCTCTGCAGGGAGCAGCTGGCCTCAGCACAGGACGGGAATCAACTGGGAGCTGTGCAGTGTCCCCCTTAGCAGGAAAACAGCTCTGTGTCCCTTCCCACCAGTCCTGCAGTAGCCCTTGCAAAACAAGGTGCAACAATCCCTGTCACTTGTCAGCAACGGGTGGCCAAGAACCAGGGATAGTCAGCTCTGTGGACGTGTCCCAGAGCTGCAGGTGGCACCCCGTGTCACCTGTCCCAGAGTGAGTGCAGCAGCGTGTGGTTTGACAGGCTTTGTCTTGGCCCACATGAGGTACATCCAAACCTGGGGACTCATGGACTGGGGCTCTCTGGGGGCCCAAAACCCGTGGAAGGTATGGGGCTGTGGGAGGGCAGCAGAGCAGCACACAGAGCCTCGCCAGAGCTTGGGACTGGGGCTCACGGCTCATGTTACTTGCATCATGAAGCTTTTTTTTTGTTCCTCTGGTTTGGACAAAACCAAACAGAAAAAGTGATTGATGCTGGGGGATGGAGAAGGAAAAATCCATTTCCATCCTGAGAACCGGGCACAGCCAGTTCCCACATCTGCTCCCCTGGCCGGGGCTCAAGCGAGCAGCCTGTGCCGGGGAGCACAGCTGCCTCCTAACATGGCAATGTTGTGGTCCTGGTTCTCTCGGTGCTGGCAGGGCTCCCACAGGGTTGTCGGGGCAGGGAGCCCCGGGGGGAGTGGGTGCAGGGGGCACGGGCTGGTGCAGAGCTCCCCGTACCCTGCAGGCTCGGGAAGGGTGGAGGCCCCGCAGCTCAGAAGGGAGCGAGGGCTCGGTCGCTGCCACATCACACCCGGGGCTCCCGGCCAGGCCCGGCGGCTCCGGTGGAGGCCGTGAAGGGGGCAGAGCTCCCTGCCCTGCACCTGGGTTTTCTGAGGGCTGCAAAGGGCAGTGGAAAGCTGGAGGTGCCTCGCTGCTGTTGGGAGAAGGGAGAGCAGCCCTCAGCCTCCACGTCACCCCATGGCTCCCCACTCCTGAACGGTGTTAGGGGCTGACACTGTCTCTCTCCCTGTACCCCGCAGGGTGGCTGAAAAGGAGCCTATCAACAAAATGTCTCTCCACAATCTGGCCACGGTTTTTGGGCCAACACTGCTGAGACCCTCAGAGGGGGAGAGCAAGGCACACCTCACCTTGGCCTCCGACATCTGGTCCCACGATGTGATGGCCCAGGTAAGAGCTGGGTAATGGAGGGGTTCACCTGCCTGTCTGGGTAGATTTGTTACTCTTTGCTGGATGGGACAAGCTGGGAGGTGGCAGCTCTTTCCCTTTCTGGAGTAACACCCCCCATTTGCCTCGTACAGGTCCAGGTCCTTCTCTACTACCTGCAGCATCCTCCCATCTCCTTCACCGAGCTGAAACGCAACACACTTTACTTCTCCACGGACGTGTAGCCTGCAGGCAGAAGGCACCAGCTGCAAACACTCCAGCTCCCTGCTGGGGGACACGGACTGGATCACAGCCCCCCAGGGAGACCAGCCCAGACCCAGGACGGTGCCGCCTGCAGCTCCTGTACAATCGCGTTCCAGCGGCCCGGTCCCACCAGGTGCCAGGCCCTCTCTGTAAAGTAGTCGTGTCTTAATGTCCCTTCTTGTGTTCAAGAATTGTTTTTATGTATATTTGCTCAACGGAAGAGGTAGTGACTGACAAGGGCTGTGGACACAGGCTTCCCCCTTGGCTAGTTTTCTCCTGGACTCCTTTCCGCCCGCTCACTCCTACCAGGCACCCCTCGCCTGAAGCCTGCAGTGCCCCACGAGTGCCTGTTTGCTGCCCAGCTCCCCTGCCCACGCCTGCATGTGCAGCACCGGCTCGCTCCGAGGCCGGCAGCTCGCGGGCCTCCCTCCCCGGTGACGACCAGCTCTGCTTTGGCTTCGCTGCCTGCGCAAACGTCGGACCCTGTGCCTGGATCCTGCTCCGGCCCGAGCAAACCTGGGACCACGAGAGCAGAGGAGCAGGGTGCTGCTTCCTCCCTGCCGCGGCTCTTCTGGGTGTTTTCAGGCCAGTCCCCTCTCCAGCCCCAGCCCTGTGCTTTGCCTGTGTGTGTGTGGGGTGGCGGTTCCTCCCCGTGCTGGATTTCGCCTCTGAGTAGTGTTTTGGGGTAACCCCTCACACAAGGCTGGAGCCAGAGGTGCTGTGCTGATCTCCATCCTCAGAAGGGTGAAGGCACGGCCAGCCAGGCAGGTCTGCTTCCTGCACCATGGGCTGACTCCACGTCTGCTCTGGCACTGATGGGGTCCCAAATTTCCCCAGCTTGGAAATTTGGTGGGGAACAGGGTCCCTGCTGTACAGTTCCATCTCTGCCATAGTGAGGCACTCACGCCCCTGTCGGCCCAGCGCTGCCATGAGCACTGCATGCACCCCGTGGCAGAGCCTGCCAGGGCACCAGCATTCCTGCCATGGCCATGGGGACGAGGAGGGGTTTTTCCCCTCCTTGGCCTTCCCTGCTGCACTGGGCACATGGCAGCACACGGCCCTGCCTCGGTGGCAGCCTGGCTGCCAGAGGCAAGTGCTCAGCAGCAGCTGGATGGTCACCCAGCCTGGGAACCAGCATAGAAGGATGGGAGGAGGAAAGCCTTCATGGCCCTCACGACTGAAGGCAGAAATGCTTCGTTCTGTCTTTCTCCCAAAGCAGTTGCTGCTGGATTAGCCGTGCTCGACCAGCTCAGGTCTGTTTGTTAGTGGCTCCAGTTCTTGACCCCTCCCAAGCTGATGGCTGGAGTTATCCCGCCGTGTCCCAAGGCAGGACAGGCTGCCCGAGTGCCCGGCTCCCCGGGCGTCCCCCACACTCCCACGTAGGTGTTGGTACCAGTTGGGACACGAAACCTTTCGCTCTGTGAGCCGAGTCCGTGTTCTTGTGGGAAAAGCCCCCCCACCTCCCCGGCTGTGTTGGCCCTGTGCTCTCCTGTGCCAAATGGAGATGGATGAGAAGTGACCAAGCGTGTCCCTCACAGCCTTGCCTTTACCCTCCCAGCTAATGGACTGTTCCAGGTAGAGCCCGGCCACCGATGCACCAGGTATGTCCTCAGCCACCTCCCTGGGGAAGGCAGCACCTGCCAGCCCTGCACCAGCAAAGCAACCAAGGAGGGGAAGTCTCAGTCCCCCTCCAAAGGGCTCACACTCCAGACCCTGCTCCTCTTGACTACCAGCTAAACAGAAGGGAAACAGCACTGCAGAAAATAACCAGGCGTCTGTCTTGGCCCTGGACCCAGTAAGGAGGCCGAGCTTTAGATCTGACTGCACAACGGACCCCTGTGTGTGTCTGATTTGTTACGTGTGTCCAAGTCTCTGTCCACGACACTGTCATTCCAGATGGAGGCTCTGTACAGCCAAATCTCCCCCCACGACAGTGGCTGGAGGCCCGGTCCCCACAGCCCAGCAAAACAGGCTGTGGCTGTCCCCATGACTGGCTTTTGCTTGTCCCTACAGGAAGGAAAAGAGGGGGGTGGACTCTTGCAGCTACAGGTAGAATAGAACTGTTAATTAATATTTGACTTTCAAAAGTTGTTAAGGATATATTTTTGTTTGTGTTCTGTTTCAATTTCTGTAGATTATAAACTTTAAATGGCTGTAAAACCTCGTGAGGAGAAAAAAAAAATGTTAATAAAAATGCAAAGCCCCGATATTTGCACAAAAGAAGCCCTGTGGTGTTGCTGTTTGCACTAACTGATCACCTTGGCATCACAGCTTCTTCTTTTTCTGTCATGGAATTCTTGCTAGTTGCACTTCAAGCCAGTGGTATAAGCACAGGCATTGTGCCAGGCAATCTTTGAAGAGACTTCTTATGGTTTGGGCTACATCCTTGCATTTTGGAGGAAAAAAAACCTGGACTGTCTGGAGCCAGCCTGTTTAATCAGCCTAGAATTACTCAAGCTTAAAGTTCAGCTGACTTGCACAGCTTCTGGCCTGAGGATACTGAACAGGCACACCAAGGGACAGCAGGAGATCTGGAAACCTCATCTGATAGATCACATGGTGCTGTCTCCCCACTTCCTTCCATGTGGGAATGGGAGCCAGTGTGCCTCCAAACTGACCACTGACCACCATATCGGCCAAAACACACTGCTAGTACTGCTCTTCCAGGTAAACAAGGGCTGTCACTGTTCTGGGATGTCAACTGTAGATGCAAAGGAGGGGAAGTGGGTGGGAGAACCCCTATTGGGTGTGTGCACTGCATCTGAAATCCCACTCATGCCTCAAAGAGAGGAGAGGGAGTGCTTGCCTTTATGGAGTGGCTCAATGAAGGTTAAAAAGGACCCTCTGAGGTCTGAGAACAGAGCTTGGTTAGAAGAGCAGGAGGGCAGATAGGAACACCAATCAAAGAGGCAGCAGCTCCTTGAGCTAACAAACAGATGTTTTGATTTCAGCACCAGTGTTGTGCAGAAACAACACTTCCCTTGCCCCTGCGTAACACTGGGGCACAGAGGTGGCACAGGGATGTGATGGGAAGCAGGCTGTGTGCTGAGTGAATGCCCAGGGATCTGTCAAACACTGGTTTATTCTCACAACTCTGCTGTCTGAGTCTCACTATCAAACTGCTGGAACTAATGGGGTGAGCCTGGGGCAGTTAAAGCAGTAGCAAGATTTTTTGTACTCCCACAGTGAGGTTAAATCAGGCTAGCCAAGTGGCTACAGAGAATTATACTTCAGCAACAACCTCTTTTTTTCCCTTAAACTCTTTTGTTCATCTGCCAGTAACCACACAGCTCTAAGGCTAAGGATTCCTTTCTGCTTTTCCCTTTAAAACATGGTAAAGAAATCTGGCGCTCATCTCTGTACTTGAAATAAGACAAGTTGTACAGATGGTGGTTTGTCTTCAGATGGTATTTTAAGAAAAGCCTGGAACAAACTTTTTTCTCCACAGGATCTTACCTCTCCCCAACAGAGTAGCAAGCTGCAAACTGGTGACTGTTAAAACACTTGCAGCACCTTCAAGTATGTGGTAACCTAAATCGGTGCATTTCTCTTCGAAGATTGTCCTCCTGCCTTCTTTTGATGCTCGCAACAGACTTAATCAAAACCAGCCCCAAAGGATCGAAAGAGCTCAGAGTCCAGGCATGTTTCCTGGAAACTAACAGTCAGCTGATCTGTCCTGGAGATGCTGCTCTGTGCCTGGCTCCATCCTCCCATGCTCCCGCAAGCCTGCCTGGAGCAGCTCGCAGGGCTCGGAGCCAGACTGCTGTTAGTCATTCAGAAAGCGGCCAGCGCCGCCCCGCTCGTGCTGACCAGGACTCCAGAGGCAGTGGGAAGGTAAGCCTGATGGTTGTGCCGTGATGCAGGCTCTCAGCAGCAGCACTGGAACAGGGGATGTTGCTCCCGAGGGACCCGGCTGTTACCGGAGGTAGTAATCGACTGCAGCGGAGAAAGCGGCGAACCCTCCGCAGCCGATCACCCCGGCCTTCAACCCAGCTGCAAGGCAAGGGTGGGAAACAATGAGGCAAAGCAGGAAAAATATTTTTTTCCCCACTAACTTGCGCTGGCTCAAAGAGCTCACACCAGCAGGAACCTGGCAGTGCCCTCCCAGGGAACACTGGCACTGCCACTGCCTCATGTACAACCCTCAGTGGGACCGGCGGGATTTGCTCTCTGGGTGCTGTGTCCTCAGCCTCACCCAGGGGACAGAGAGAACCCTCCAGTGGCCACTGCTGATTTCAGTGTGCTCTGATCTGAGCCCTGCAAGTGGCTTGGTGGGACTAGGGAGGGATTGGAAGAGCAGCCACTGCTCTGACAACTCTAAGAGGATTAGGTCGAGGACAGACACAACTTAACAAGCTCAATTAGATGCACTTTCAAGAGCTTTCTTTTCTTTTATGCTCCATGGACGGGTTTTTTTCTTAAGGAGAGGTGAGAGAAGTTCGCTATTTCTGATGAGCAGAGCAGCTCTCTCCTACTTGGGGATTTTCCCAGATGTTACCACTAAAGGAAAGTCCCCAGTAGTGCTGCTGGACTAAAACCCCAGAGCTCCTTCTCTTTCACATGTAAATAGAATTGTCTGTTTGAATTGGTATGTGAGAAAGGAGAAAAGCATTTTACACATGGTACAAAAGAAGAGAGTAGAGTTCTTTAGTTCTAATTTCAAAGGACAGTAGCAGAGACAGTGAAATGGTAGAATGTAGAGCTCTGTTAACACAAGAGCTTCTGAGTTGCTCTGTATTTTTGGGTCTCTCTCCATGACACCATTGAAGAATGTAGACAGCCACCACCATCTCCTGACTTTTCTTTCAAGTGAATTTTGCTGATTTTCCTCCAATCTCACTGTCCTGTGTGACCAATCCTTCCTTATCCACAGTGATCCCTGGAGCTGACAGGAAAGCGAGGGTGCAGTTCTGCCAGTCTGGAGCACGCTCTCACATTCACCACCACCCCATGCAAAGAGGTTTGCAGTGTGTGCTCCTCTAAGAACACTGTGTGCTGCATAACCAAATTCAAGTCCTATCAGAGTTATCACAGAAAACAGTTCCCAGCAGGCACCACCAACCTCTGAAGCCGATGGCTCCTCCCGTGATGCAGCCACTGATAACGCTGTTCTTCCAGTCTGACTTCCCACGATACTGTGGAATTGGAAATCAGAGTCAACAGGTAAATACGGAATAAGCACTCAGCAGCTGTGCTAACAGCAAGAAAGATAAAACGACCTCCCATCCCCTTCTCAGCTGAGGATGTTCTTCCCTCTGCTTTCAGCAGATGGCCCTGCACTCCCAAACTTGCAGGGCCGGGAAGGGAGGAAGGAGCAGGTAAGTGGGAGAGGTAAGACAAAACCATATGGTGCAATGCAGTGCTGTGGGAAGGATCCCCAGGTGAGCCAGCACAGCTCCCAGAACACTGAGTTTAAAAGAGCAATAACTACATGAGAGCAGCCCTGAGCCTGGCCATGCAGCTGGTCCTTGGCACAGGTGAGAGTCACAGCACCTGCTGACAAAGATGGACTATTTCCACAGCCAGGACACGCTGGGTTTTCACCAGAGCAGAGATCTCTTTGTTCTGCTCCATTGTGCAAGCAGATACGCTTTTCTTCTAGATGAGTTAAGAAGTAATTGTGCCTTTCAATTAAAAGGCAGGACTCAAATTCATACCAGGGTAATTTTCCTATTTAAAAAAAGCAGATGATAGATTTACCACTGAGCTGCACAAGGTCATTTCTGGCTGTAGGGGCCAGATGAAAACCGGCCTGTAACTCAAGAACTTTCACCAAAGGATCCCTTTCTGCATATGGAATTTTTAGCCACTCAAATTGCCATGTTGCAACTCACAGTTTGACATTTTACACAAGCACTTGTAGCTAGGGTTTTAAAAAGTAATGCCTATGCTTGCCAATACATTCAGGACTTAAACTGAAAAGGACTTTGCTCTTGCAAAAGAGTTCTTCGTTCTGTCAGAGAACACAGCAGCTCTGAAGACAGATCTCAAAGCTGAAAAGCTCTGCTGGCCAAGAAAGAACAAAGCAGCCTATTCCATTGCCCTGCTGCAAAGAGGATGTATGTACTTATTTGGATCTAGTAAAAGATTTTTGAAGAGTACAAGAAAACATTTCCCAGTGGTTGAGAGGTTCTCACTCACAGATTCTACCACGCATTCCGTGCAGGAGAACATGGCACCCACAATGGCGAAGTTCTTGGCGTAGGAGATGCCTCGCTGCCCCATGTCCTTGAGCACCTCTTTGGCCGTGGGAGTGCGATAGGGATCCTTGGGATCAAACCCCACGTTGGTGTCAATGCCAGCTGTGAAGATACCAAACGCACCTCCCAGAACAAACCCTGTAAAAGATAAACAGTATGAAACGAACCTGGCTGGATTGGAGCAGCACATTCCCTGCAGGCAACGAAGCGGCTCTGCTCCCGCTGTCTGTGAGCGCTGCACTGTGACAGGGGCAGGAATCTCTCGGTACCGTGGACACCGGTGACAGACTGAGCTGTGCTGAGGAAAGGCCACGAGTACCTGTGCCTCTCCAAGGACGGCAGACCGAGATCCCTCCCTGCGACACGTGACAGGCACTGCACGAGGCTTAGAAGGAAAATCAAACACGGGGGCTGCAGCCTCTTCTCCATCCGCCCCTTTCCCGACGCCACAGGGACCCCCGAACCACCCCACAGCTGCCCGCCCCGTCCTTCAGCCGCCGCACCT
>VZTE01001746.1:348731-373426 GCA_013397775.1 Eulacestoma nigropectus
ATTCTAGTCTCTTCCAGCAACAAGCATTTGCTCCAGTTGCAGGTCAAAGCTGGCAGCTACAGGCTGAGCCCCTCAGGTGTTGAGTAGGAACTGTGAGTAGTCTTTTAAGAACAGGGAAGGAAAAATAAATCCCAGTTCTCCAAGCCAGCACACACAGCTTGCTTGTGCTGGTGGAGCCTTTTTGGCAGCAGTTGCAGGAGTTCCATCCACCCATTCGAGCAGCAGCATCTTGTTGACTGAGCAGCAGTTGTTTTTGTCAAAATGGAAAGTGGTGCCCCGTGATTCACTCTGCAAACGTCCACCAGCGGCGTGAACTTCCTGACATCTGCACTGCAACTGAGAAAATAAAGAAGTTTGTATCAGTTATGTCCAAAAGGCAGGAAAGCACAGAGTAAATGCTGTCCCAAAGCCATGGCCTGACTCCACTAATACCCACTGTCTGATGCAGGCTTGCCTTTGTAATTACTGTTGGTTTTATAACTCCAGACAGCAATGTCCCAAGCCTTATAGCTGAATTAGAGACTTGCTTTAAAAAGACATTGTTATTGACATAATAGCCTTGTTTATGGAATTTCTCTCCTTTGTAATTAAGATTGTTTCGTGCACAAAAGCAGTTAAATATGGCATAAATATCTGTAAATGCAAAGATATTTTAAGCCTTGTTCCTTGTGTGAGCCTTTCTTCCACGCTATGCATTTGCTTCTCAAATGAGCTGTGCCACTCAAAATTCTGCCCTTTGCCCATTTCATTATGTTCTCATCCGTATTTGTTCTTGTGGAATTGTACCATTAGTGCAGTGTGCAACATAAAGCCTTTAAATTCCTCAAATGCAGTATTTTAAAGGTGTATTAATGGTGAAGTTTGATCTTATTCTCTCATACCTTGTTGGGAAGTTGTGGGAGCAAGTGCATGGAGCAGAATGCAGGCAATATGTTCACTGTTATTTTGTCTGTCAACCGATTTTACCAGCTGGGTGAGAACCTGGCAGATACTTGAAAAAAGTTTATATTGCTACTTGAAGTTGTTTTCTCACCCTGGCTGTGTGAAAGTAATTATGGTTAAGGCCTTGGCTTTCTTTGAGCCTGGCCAACTCATTTTAGCTGTTTGTTTCTGGGCTGTTTTTTCATTAAACAGAAAGGCAATTTATCAATTCAGAAGGTTTTATACTGAATAACTTTGGTCTAAGTAAAGAGATCAGGTAATTATAACCATAAGTGCTACCAGAAAACCTCTAAATAAACAAATGTACTGTCTGGTCTTGTTGGGTTTGGGGAAATTCTCCACCACTATTCCAGGCTGTCTACCCAAGCTGAAGTATGTAAATGTAGTGACTGTCTCCTTACAGCCAAGCATTTAATTTTTGGGTTTCGGTCAAGTTACATTTATCAAACATATCCCAAAGATATTTGAGAGTGCAGTACAGTAGCTCATCTTGCCTCCCCACTCCCTCATGTCAGTTCTTTATTTCTCTTGGCTGAGGGACAGGAAAACCTATCACGCTGCCAACACTGCTGTCCCTCTGAGCCCAAACAAACTCACCAGCAATGGCAGAGGGGCAGCACGCTGCAGTCCAAAAAGGGTTTCGTTTCTTCAGACAAAGAAGCTTCTCAGCAAGGTGTCTGCACCTGACGTCCCTCTTATTTGTGAGCTCAGGGTCCAGGCACCTGCAGCTGTTTGCCCTGAGCTGGTATTTTTGAGCTGCATCTGTTCCGTTTGGAAGATGGTCCATGATCAGAGCAGAGGGAGTGAGTTGCAGTCCCTCCCTGGGGTACCTAAGTGACCTCATTGCCTATGCATGCATCACGTGTGGGGTCACTTCCTCAGGGAGGAGGAACACTGCATTCAGATCAAGTATCTACAAGAACTTCCTCCTTATCTGAGCTGTGAATGATCTCAAGAGCTCTAAATGTGGAAAAATACAGAATGGGTAAGTTCTACCAGTGGTCACACAGCCTGTCCTTGGATATTGAAGAAACTGTTAAAGTGGGCTGGACAGAAGGATTGGTCCATTGGACACTGGCAAAGTTGGAATAGCACCTGACTGAAGGTTTAGGGACTTTAAACTAATAATGTCTGCTTGAGACCTGCCAAACACAGAGCTTTATTGTGTGCTAAATAAGTCATGGCGTGCTCTCTTGTCTTGTTCTGGCATTTTAAGATAAGGCAAGAGTTCATTACTCTTAAGAGTATCAGAAAGTTGGATCCCAAATCCATGATCTTCAGAGGAAATTTGGCTTGCACTCAATCTGGTTTTAAGGTTTGGTTACTCTATGATAACAGTAGTGGTGCCAACACTGAGCTGAAACGTAAATTTACTCTTGGCATAACATCAGCTTCCTTCAGGCCCCTTTGGCACCTGGAGTAAGGAGGGCGCAATAAGGTTGGACTATTCAGATCCAGCAACACTTTTCAAATATTAAAAATGTTCCCTATTTCTCTACTAGAAACTTCTACTGTAGTATCAACATGACTTACATACCAGGTTCCCACTGTTGGGAAGGAGAATTCCTGATCTGTAGTCACAGTCTGAATGTCTTTGGTCAGAGACACCAGAGGGTGATCAGACCCTCTCTAGAGAGAATTGGACCAAAAGCCCCATTTTAAACACGGTAGTTTTCTGTTTGAAATTTGAATTTCATGTCTTTGCATCCCCTCTGTCTCCTTCAGCTTGATACTATCTTTGCTTGCTTTAACTCTGATAAAACCTCTGGCCTTTTTCTTCCTGTTTTCAAACATGAAATGCTTTTCAAAAATCTTAAGAAAGAGGGACGTTCTTAAGCTCTTGTCCTTTATTTGCTCTCTTCTAAATAAAGAACAGATTGACCCTTCTTGGGCAGCTCGAGTCACTCAGGGCTGATTCTGGTGTTTTGTAAAAGCTTCTGTCTTAAAGCATCTTCCTTCCCTACACCCACTTTTCCACCTTGTTAAAGCAATGATGGAGGCAAGGGAAATGTCATAAGGTGTGCTGGCTATGATTGCTGGCACTCTGGGGGATGTGTTATTGTGGAATATAAAAGCTTCTGAGAGCTGCTTCTGTGTTTTCCTCTGAAAATGCCTTTTTTCTATGCCACCTCCTTGCCCTTTCTCCCTGGTATGTGCCGCATGTTTTTGCTTGATTGGATCACCCAGACCAATCTGGGGTTTTTGCTCTGCCCAGTGTCCAGTTCTGCTCTTGGGGATGATGGGACCCTGAAAGAAACTCTTCATCTGCTTTAAGGATTGAAGCATCTCAGTGTTTTGGACGTAGGCTACAAATTGCTTTCTTGCATAAATCCTCCTTGCTTTGATGAAAATATAATATTTGTCATTCCCCTGAGTAAGCGAGTGCCTGTGTGTGTGTGCTGAATGCCGAGGCGCTGGTGGAGCCAGCTCGCTTCCGTGTGTGAATCATTTCTCAAGCAGCTCTCTGTGTCTCTCTGCAATGTGGTTTTCCTCTCAGGGAAGCACTCAAGCCCTGAATTTTCAGTCTGGCTTCCACATGCTGTCAGAAGCTGGTGGGAGACGCTTTTCTTTTAACGCAGAAAAAAGGACAAGCTTTTACTGTAAGTATTTTATTATCTTTTATTTTTTTTTAATGTGGGAACTGTATTATCTCTAGAAGGATTCTTGGGTCAGTAATGTATTCATTAAATGAATGAACCTGCTTTGCTCAACAACACTTTTTTCATAGTATCTCAATGTAAAACTAAATTGAATTAATAAAAAGTGTAGTGTAAACAGGTCTGTGTTAGCTGAAAGTGGGCCGGGGGTGGTCTAAAAGCCATTACAACCACAGAAAGAAATCACCCCATGAGAGCTGGCTACTGTATTTTGTGCTCAGCTACATAGATTTAGTGAGAGAAGGGGTGAAGCTCTTTCTGTTCCTGCTTTCTCCTCTGGCAATTGACAGTCGTTCCCCGGCAGTGAAACGAAGCAGGAGCACAAGCAGAGTTTCCTCTGCTACTGCATGTGCACATAGTCCAGTCAAGAAAGGGCAGAAGGGAACGGGCTGCTAAGCCAAGAGCTTTGGCAGCTCGTGTCTGTGGGAAGCAGGGAAAGCACTGGGGGCACCCCAGCAGGTACCTCTTACAGCCCCACAGCACAGAGCTGGTCAGGTTCTCAGCAGGGGCCCTTTCATTATAGCACCTCGACTGTTGTCCTTAAAATTGTATTGTGGATGAAGATGGGTCATCATAACAATTGTAATAATAGCAGCATTTACAGAGCAGGTAATATGGCAAAGTTGTAGAGCTGTTAATTAAGCCCTGTGTGTGTTAGCAGTAAAGGATTAGTGGTAGAACTGGTTTGGAAACAGGGATTCTCTACCCTTCTCTCTTGTGTACGGTTCTAGATGTCCCCTACTACTCCTTTCTAGTTTGCATGTTTCTTTCTAAATTGAAGTGTTCTTTGCCCTGTAACCTCAGCAGGAGAGATGATGCTTGATTTGCTGGAACAGTGTTGGTTTTTTTGCACAATTTGACAGGTAACTACCACAGAAATTCCTCATCCTAATGTGCACGTGGGTATGTGCTACCCCTTCCCTTTCTCGTGCAGTTCTAAACCAATTTAATTTCATTATGTAGCCCCCCAAGGTGGGTCATTCAGTCCATCAGCAGCCCCCAAAGTCACATCTGCAAACTGTTGGTACTGTTGCTTAGGGCTGTTCTGTTCCTGTTTGTTATGAATATTTTTAAAATGCAGAAGTCCTCTGGTTTCTCCTGCAGCTTTGGAGTTATGTCCTCATCTTTGCAAAGAGCCCTTTCTGTCAGAAGTTCACGCTGTCGCTCATAAACGCTCAGAAGTTCCCAGTTTATTAACTTCAAGTGAGCTATTCTGCACTATAATGGGAGATAAATATCTCCTTAAGGGATAGCTTCCAGATCTCAGTTATTTGTCTGCCCTGTGATGGATGGAAAACGGGAGTCAGGGAAACATCCCAGCATGTGGCAATCTGTGAGGCTGCTCGCTTGCGTGCTGCGAGACAGATGTTGATTTATCTAATTTTTACTTTTTTTTCTGTGGGGTTCCTTTCCAAGGCAAACGAGTGAGTCCATCTTCATAAATACCCTATTTAGTGAGCAATTATTATTCCATTTTTACGAATGGAAAAGCTAAGGCATAGGAAGATTGCATGGCTGAGGGGGTGTGATGACTCTGTGCTGATGCTGAGGATGGAATCAGGTGGAATTCCGTGGAGTGCGTTGCCTGTGGTATCATCCCTCCATGCTCTGAGGGGACAGGGAAGCTGCCAGTCTCTGCACCAGTATGTACCAGTCAGGACAACCATGTCTCCACATGCTGTGCATCTCTGCTATTCCAAAAAATATCATCATTCCTCTTCTTTCTTGTATTTGTATCTACCCTCTATGCTGCAGAAAAACGTAATGACAGGTAATTATCAGGCAAACCACTTGTAATTATTTTTAATTTCTTCAGCAATTGTATAGCTCTTGCTGTATCTGAAGTGAAACCTTCTTCTCTTCCTTCTTGTGGGTCGGCAAAACATGAAGTGACCGTATGTGTCACTTGCTTTGTGCCGTATTCACTGGGACAGTAGTTCAAAGAGCGTGGATTAATGAGCAATAGCTGCCTTGAAATGGCTCTAAAACATTTTTTGTTCTCCACCTGCAATATACTGAACATGAATTAAACCCATCTATTCGGGACAGAGTCACGTTGGGGAAAGGTCAGAGTGACCTAATTCTTCATGATTATGACATGGTTGTAACTTCAAAAAGGGAGTTTAGAATCAATGCATCGTTTTTAGCCTTCCTGAATCTTCCTGTGCGTCCTTCAGTAGCATGATGTTTGTGATTCAGAATTGCCACAGCATTGCTAATGTGTAGAAAATTACAGCTGGCTTGGGATTTTTGTTTCTTTATCCTCACGTTTATAAGGTCAGGGGTCATAAGGACGTTGCAGAGTTTCTCTTCCGAGCTGTGTAATGGTGACTGGTTAGACAATCAATGTGAGGAAGGAGGAGGAGATGGAGAATCCATGTACAAACAGTGTAATTCAAACTACAGGATGAGCATGTTCCCAGACATCTCCAAGTACAGCTTTGGCTCTGTTTTTCAGCATCAGTCACTGTGCTGGATGACAGCGGGGATATCTGTATTTTCCTGTCTCATAAATGGCCAGTAGCATGGAACAAGGACAAGGGAAATGCAGCTGAACCAATTCCTTCTCCATGTGCACACATGAGGATTTTGTTGTGATTTCTGCATTTTTCTCATGTGATCTAACGATGAGTGAAAGACTGACAAATCCAAAACTCCAGGGAGAGCTCCTGTGGAGGAGGGTGGGCAGAAGGTTTTGCAGTGCTCTCCACGCCTGGAAAAGTCATCAATGACTCTAATGGTTGCCGTGGGAAGAGGATTTTATTCTGAATGATGTTGAGACATGGAGTTTTGCAGTTGCTGACCTGGCCTCTGGCAGCCTTGTTGGCATGGTTTTGGAGGCTGAGTTGATGGCTGGAAACCTGTCACATGTGGCTGCCTGGACCTGTCCTTGCCTGGGCCATCTCTGATGTACTTTAGACATCTTTGGAACCTTTTAGTACATTTGTGTGCTACTTAATATATACCAGTTGTAGAGAATTATTGAAAACACACTAAGGAAATAAGCAAGAAAAGCCTTAACACAGAAATGTGAGCTGGTCACTTACCACTGTAACCACAGATAAACTTTGTCTTTGGGAAGTTCAAGGGAGTTTCCATTATCTGTTTCCATTTGACACCATGGGGGGAAGGAAAGGTACTGACTCTGCAGTAGCTGATTAGAGAGGAGAGGTAGAGCATTATCCCCTGGAAAGAAAATTCTCATCTGGTGCCACAGCAAAAGTGCTCTTTTGATGTTTAAGAGTTCTACAGAAGAATCATTAAAACAAAAATGCAAAGCAAGCTACAACCCAAAAGAGTGACTGGATGGGTGACCTTGGGAATGTCTGTGTCTTAATTTCTGTGTAGTTCTGTGTCTAAAATTTAACAGCATTTTTAACTCTTTGCAAAATCACTTGTATCCCACAGCTGCCTAGCTGTTTTATTATAGTACATTTTTCTTCACTCTTAAAAGTTGAAAAATAATAATAACACTAAAACCACCTTTGCTTGAGGCATGAATAAAACCAGCAGAATCTGCCCTGCTGTCTGGACAAGAAAATTTCCAAGTGATGTCTTGTCTCCTGGTCCTCTACCAGCAAACCACGAAAATTCAGCTGCAAATGAGATTGGAAAGTGAGTCTGCTGAGGTAGACCAGAGGAAACTCTGAAGTGTCTGGGGTCAGGTTTGTAATTGATTCATTTTGGGCAGCAAAAGCAAGAAGAGCCTTAGAGATGAGGTTTTGGGAAATGGGTGGTTTTTTGTCTGCGTTGTGTTAGGGTGGAAGCAGGTGGTGTGGCTTGGGGGAGTTTTTTTGTGGGCTTTTTCATCCAATTCTAATTAAAGCTAAGCTTTGTACCAGCAAGAATCCAGCAAGTGTCTGCTTGAAGGAGTGATGGAGGAAGGTTGCACTGAGAGCCTCAAATACACCAAAACCAAGGTAATAGAAATTAAAGCAAAGAGAGAATGGATAGATACAGAAATACTACTGAGATAAAAGGAGCAGATGCCTGAGGAAAGCTGCTAAAGGTGACCAAAAGAGTTAGGAGTTTGTTTTTATTTGTTAGCCTGATCTTATTTCCAAATGGATTTCTGTTCATGCCATCTATCTCCAAGTTACCAATTACTGTATTTGGACTATCAGCTTCCCTGGTTTGATTCCTAATATCAGCTAAGAAATCAAGATGAGTCATATGGAAGCATCTGTCAAGCCTAAAATTGTTGTTTAAAGTTAATTGATGTGAAAGGCAGAAGAGAATTCTATTTTAGCCCAGCTGTCTATCCTGCCATGGAGCTTCCTACGTGCCACTAGAAAATGCTTTACAGTTTACTGAACTTGTTAGATATTTCTATGTTCCAGTTGATAGTTTGTCTGAAAATAGCAGAAGCTGATTAGAAGGAAAATAGTAGAAGCATGATGCAGATTTTACCCAAAAAAAAAGAAAAGAAAATCGTGCTTTGAAATCGTGAGTGTGTGTAATAAAGCTTCTGGAATAGTCTGACCTTTGGATGTAATGAAAAGTAACTGAATTACAGGAAAATGGCACTGGGGACTGTGGGGTTTAACCCACCAAAGTCACACTTGTGTCCTTTGAGAGCCTTCGCTGCAGAGTTGGGACTTTGGCCTCATTCTTCAGAAGTGCTGGGCATTCCCAGGTCCTGATGAAGCTGCCATCTGGCACATTCCTGCCCAGATTCAGTAATGAGTTTTCATAATTCTTTATTTCACTCCTTTTCCCAAAGCATCTTGTTGCATGACACTGCTTTAATTTGAGTGTCCTGCTGAGTCCTGACACACAGACATGGGCACCAAAACCTGAATTGTGTAAAGTATGTGGGGTACAGACAATTTCCATCCCCCATCAGGGATTTTCCTGTGTAATTTCATTTCTGCAGATATGCTAATAATGTTTATTCATTTAACAGTGTAACTCCTAGGTTTCTTGACTGTGAAATAATATTGCTCACCATCACTCAAATCAACCTCTCTATTCCTTTTAGTTATTCAGAATAAAATAGCTTTTAATAGTCAGCAGAGTGTGTATCCTAGAAGTTTATTCCACAGAACTGGTGAATTTCTCCTTTGATCCACAGCCAAGTCTGAAGATCCCAGAGCCCTGGTGTTGTTTCTGCTGATGCTGACTGCTTGTGAGTTAGGATAAATTCTTAATCCAGTTTTTCTAGCCATAAAATGGGAATCATTCTAGGCTGGTTCTAAAGACTTTTATTAATAAATGCATGTGGACTAATAGAGAAATGTCTGGGTTCTGAGCCTTTAATAAAACAGTAAAATTTCAAGTAAAATGGACTGCAGAACTTCTGCCAACTGCCAAAATAGTCCTCATCAAAATACTCCAAATATCCTTTAAAAATACCAGTAAGAAAGGATGAACTGTATAGCATGGCCTGAATTTTTAAAGGCTGATGCCTGCAGGGAATTCTGAGGATTACTGAGAGAAAAAGCTGTCAGGACCAGCTTTACATTTTGGGTAAACCTTCTGATTATCATTTGCAGAACCTGTTTGAGGGGAGAGGTGTATTCAGACACCACTCTTGGGTGTAAAAGATTTTTAAAAAATCAACCCCAAACCCCTGCAGTCTGGAAGTGCCTGGCAATAGAACCAATTTTGCTGCTCTGAAGTTACATCTTGCTGAGTCCTCATTTATTTCAGCATGGGGTTGCTTCCTCATGTTTTCAGAGTACTGCTCCAAGCAGGGCATGCTACAGGGATTTAGTGTGGCCAGCTGAGTGCCCTGCTCTGGCTGATGCCAAAGAAAGACTTTGAATCTCAGGATGGCACTAATTCTGTTTGCTTCCTAAGGGAAATTCCCTGTGAAATGTGAAAAAAAGAAAAATAAAACCACAGAACTCCAGGCACTGCTTAAAGCGAGTCATTTTCCCATGAGAGTGGACAGAAGCTGCTCTCGTCTGAAACTTACTGACACAGAATGGGTGTAAAACAAGTGATTTTTGTCCCTGTGTTTGCAGAAACAGCTTGGTTGTGTCTCCTGTGGAAAGCTGCTTCTCTTTCAAGTCTCCCTGTGGGTAGCTTAGAGATCAAATCAATCTCTCTGGGGTCCTTGTGGAAGGAAAGGCTGGTATTTAGTGAAAATACAGTAGAGTTACTTCTAAGACAAGCAGATAAGAGCTGGATGTGATGTGTTTAATAGATGTGCTCTTTCTACACCAGGATTAGAGAAACCTCCTTGCCAGTGCTGGGTGTCCTGATTGCTGCCTGGCTGCAGACATTTGGGATAGCTAAGTTAAGATTTCTGTTCCCTGCTACCATGAGCAATTTCATGATGCTGATCTGCAGGGTTTTCCATTGTCCTCACTGCTCATCACTTCCATGGAGCTTTTTTTGTTTTGTTTGTTTCACTGCAATGCAACAAATTGCATTTGGAGGAGGGGGAAAGCTGGTGTTGACTCTGAAAATGGATTTTCTGCTCTCATCAAAGAACAGCAGGACTTTTTTTTTTTCACTTCTTCTTTCTTTTTTTTTTTTGAAGAAGTTTTATTTTGCACTACTCCTGGAGCAGTACTTCTAATAACTCAAATATGTGTCACCTACTTAGGAATGAAAGCAGCTTAGGATGTGTGCAATCTGGCTTGATCCTTTGAAGTACATATAAGGCTTGTGGAAAGTCTTGGAATCCCACTTCAGAGATGGAAATCTTTATCTGCAAGGCAAATTCAGGTTAGCCAAATACCTGAGAAGTCTTAACTCCATCTCTTACAAATGCCAGTTCTCCTATAAATACATGGAAAACTAATAATAAACACTAATAAATCCAGGTATTTCTTCTCAATTTAGTTTCATCTGCTTGGTGCAGTAAAATGTTATTGAATCCGCATGGCAAATAATTCAGCTCTCTTTACATGAAAAAGCCAGTTTGCCTCAGGCTACTGGCTGGATTTCTTGAGTTGTGGTTTGGGTTGGTTTTTTTCTAAGTACCTCTTCCTTTTACTCTTAACATCATGGTCTAATGAGCCTATCACTCCATTGCAACTTTAAAATGTCATGGATGACTCAAAATTAAATTCCTTTGGATATCAAGAAAGCATCTGTACAGCTTAAGGCAGGAAAATATGAGGTACAGTTATGAAGAAAACCAGAGGGTATAATAAAGCAGTGTATGTGCAACCACTGGATCTGCAAAAAACCAAAATCTGCATAATTTGGAGATCTAATCAGCAAGAGAGTTTGCATGTGTAGTTGCCTGTTCACCCATATAAATACAGTGAATGTTAAAAGCCCGTTAAAAGGATTAAGAGCCTGTTAAAAGATAGGTTTTTAAATACTGTAAAGCACCAAAGCTTGCTGAGGTGGATCATGACCTGTGGGAATGCTAAATAATATTATCTATTGTAATATAGTTTACATTATCTGTCAGGGCTTTAAAACGGTGATCAGCATAATCATCACCAAAGACTCTTAATGAGATCCGTGGATGGCTCCACACTGGATGTGTTAAGAATTTTAATGGGGTAATGACTACAGTCAGCAACAACTAGTAACTTTTTTATTCCTTTCTTCAGGAGCTGATAGGTTACTGCTGTGGAGAGAGTAAACAGCCCTCCCTGCAAGAGGCACCAAGGACAAACTGAGGCAATGTCACTTGCTGGCTTTGTTCTCTGTAGAACAGCAGCAGAGCACTTGACATTGCCCTCGCCTCCGTGCAGAAGCACTCCCCGAACAGACCGTGGTGGCACCTGGAAGGTGCTGTCACTGTCAAATCCACCTTGGCCCCAGACAGATCTGTGTCCTGGGAGTTCAGTGAATGTTCTTACTTATGAATGTGAAATCAGGTACAAAGCAAATTATGAGATGTAAAATGTGACCAGAGCCGCTCCTGACTCAGCCAGGAATAAATTGCTTCGGTGTCTCTGTCAAAATGATGCTGTCCAAGTTCACTCTTCCTCTGTGAGCACATTGCTGATCCCTGTGGATATTCTGGTATATACCTGTTTAACAGACAAGGAGCAAGTTACCCTCTGCCTACACAAGGTTGATCCACAGCTACACCCTGTGTCTATTTTGGAAAATGAAGAAACATGTTGCTCATACAAAGTGGGGGAGGACAGGAGATATCAGGCCACCTCCCCTCCCTCACATTCCCAGCCCAGCAGGCTGATGGGACTTTCAAAAAATGTCCAAATAATTCTTTTATTCTTCTCATGGTTTGGATTGGGCAATGGCTGGTGAAAATGTATGGTTTTAGATCTCCAGGAGTCGAGGGAGCTGTTTAATTGGCAGCTGTCAGCCTACTGAGAGAAACAGGCTAGTTGTTCCTGCTGGCAGCTGAAATGTGTTCAGCTACATGCAAAAAAAGGAAATCATGTCTATTTGCTGATTCCTGGCAGGATTTCTCTCTTGCATAAGCTTATCTCTGAGGAATAGTGGATCTGGATCTTTGTTTGCAAGGAAGTTGATATTTTTTACTAGGTTTTGTGAATCTTGGTATTGTGAAACATCTTTTTATCACTGTGGCAACATCAACTGCTGCTCCTCTAGAAGACTCTGATAAGTGAGAGATATATTTTCCATCCATCTGAGGAAACTTGCTTCTCATGTGACTTTCTAAAAATGAGTGTTATTTCAGTTGAAAATGCTGGATCTAATGGAAAAATAAGTAATTTTCTTTTTATCCCAAGGTTGCTTTAAATTGCTGTGGGCTTCAGTATTCTCAGTTACTCTTTCATTGTGCTTCAGCATTCACAGGTGTTCTGCTGTGCCTGAGAGAGGTTTTGGGACTTAGACAGTCCCCAAAAAAGTTAATGTTCCTTCTGTGGTGTTTTATGTTACCTGCTGGTATGAAAAATAAAAGTGGCTGTAGCCTGCTCTGAAGGTTTCTCTGGGCTGGGTTTTGATGTATCTGGGAGAGGGAATCAAGTTTAGCACGGCCTTTTCAGCCCTTTAAACTCGTGCCAGATATCTCTGTTGCCCCTTCAGGTCACATAGGGACAACTTATATTTTTGTGAGTGTATAAATACATATAAACCTTTTCTTTTCTTTTCTTTTTAGAGTCTGTAGACTGAGCTACTTGGGAAGAAAATGAAGAGTAGTGCCAGGCCTTGGAGTGCAATAGCAAAGCAAGGGAGCCATGGGGTTGACAGAGGAAAACCTCTTTCCACCACCTCCACAGGAATGAAGACGTCCAAGTCCTCCACCTCCCTTGCCTTTGAATCCCGGCTCAGCAAGGTACTGATCCAAGGAGACTGTTCAAGCATTCCAGCCTTGTTCCAGGTTAAAGCTTTGGTTTAGTCCTCAAACTACTACACCCACTGTATTAAGTGTAGGGAGACTTAAATTTTGTTGTATATTAGATTAATACACGTTTCTGGAAGTATTTTGCACGTACTGGGGGAGACACTACATCTGTACACTCTGTGGGTGAGGGAATTGCCTAACTTTGAAGATGGAGAAAAACAAGTGGCAAATTCTTAGTTCAGCTGATAGTTACACATGTAAAGAAATTCAAAGAGATTTATTAATGAATTTCCAGCATTCCTTAAAACCTGTGCCTCTCCCTTCAAGGCAAACTATATTAACAGAAGATATTGCAATGTAACAAATGCATTTTATGAAACCTATTTTTCTATACAGATATATTTAAAAAATAGCAGAAACTTCTGTCAAAGTAATGTTTTTAAGGAAATGGAGTAATACACCTGAAATGCTGCTGCATCTGCACCCTTGCAGCCAACAAACAGAAATAACCTGGTCATCCAAATCCAGACCAAGGCTGTAACTTTCCAGTAATAAAGTTTAGTGAACAGTACATAGCAGGGTACAGCATTTAGATCTCCTCTTGATTAAAACTTCATTAATTGTCACAGTTTTTCAAGGAAAGGATTAATTTATTTAACTTGCTGTGTAGACTCCTAGATGCACTTACCCATAGGGTATTTCAGTCTGGTGCTCCAGGCAGGTTGTGCTGTGTGGTTGAGGCAGCATCTCTGAAGGAGTGCTGCTGAGGAGACTAATTAGGAAATCTGATACGATTGATTTGTTAAATTTAGTGTATAATTGTGGGGAGATTTCTTCTTAATGACAGCTAATACCTTCAAATTGTCGTCCAGCTGCAAATTCAAAATCATCAAAGTGGCTTCCTTGAAGAAAGGGAGTAGAAAAGGCACCATAGTTACTGCTATAGGGAAGAACACATTGAAGAAATTACTTCAGAGAGACTGCAGAATTCTCTAAAGGTCAGAAAGTCAGGTTGTTCCATTCTCCTCCTAAGAGTGAGCTGACAAAACCTCTGCCAGAAGGCAAAACGTTTGTTGTTTGGTATCCTGGAGCACATCAACACTTCAGCTATTGAAACTTATGGGCTCACAGGGTCCAGGAAACCACAGACTCTGAGTCAGAGGAGGAGATGAAAGGGAGAAAGAATTAGAGTTGAAAGATTTCATTTTGCTTAAAATGTTTCACATTCAGGAACCACTAAATAGGGGCAGTGCTTGTTGTGTGCTCTCTTTTCTCTTAACTCAGCAGTGGTTTTCAGCCTGTGGTTCAGGGACCCTCAGGTGTCACTGGACAGCTTCAAAGGAAATGGATTTTTATTTGAGAAAACACTTTTGGTGTCCACAAACTCTAAAGTATAGAAAAACTGCTGCTCTCGGGAGACTCTCCAAAGCTTTGGTTTTAAAATACTTGAAGTATTTTTCCTAAAATTAATTAGAGGCTGTTGTTAGAGGCACACAAATGGGAAATCAGCTGACCGAAGTTCTGAGATAAACTGCAACTCCTGCTTGCTGAAGCAAGACAATTTCAGTGTTTCTCCTTGAATCTTACCTTGTGCTTATGTTCCATGGGTTTCTTGAGTAGGCACTTAGACTTGTGTCACCAGAGATTCCTTCCCAAAAAGTTGCCAGTAGACTACTCCTGTAAACTATTTTCTCCTTGCCTTTTAATTATTTGCATTTTTGAACAGTCTTTCCCATTTTCATTCTTCATTGTTGGAACAGTGTTTTATCTCTTAACCCACTTCACAGAAACCTAGACTGTGAAGCAAATACAAAAATGATGTAGTCCGGTTATCAAGGCAATATTCCCATGGGGTTACTTTATGGAAATGTTAATTTTTTTTTTCAAGGAATCTTGCATTTTGAACTATTTGATGGGAATATTCAGGGTCCTGACCTGTTCCACCCTCTGTGTTGCAGCTGAAGCGGGCGAGCAGCGAGGACACGCTCACAAAACCTGGGGCAGCAGCAGCTTCGGGAGTCTCCAGGCTGAAGAAGACCATCACAACAGGAGCCATTTCTGAGCTTGCTGAGAGTCGGCTGAAGCCCAGCACAGGTAGGCACAAAGCTTCTGGAGGGCAGTCTGGGACCCGTGCTCCGAGTGTCGCTTGGTTCGCCAAGGTCCCAGCAGAGTGTTCCCTATCCCCCTTGCAGCACAGCCGTGCCTTTCCTGCTGTCGCAGTCACAGGACGCTGTGCCTTGCATCCTACACCCCACGAGCCAGGGAAATGAAGTTAAAAGGGAGAAGCTGGATGGTTTTAGGAGCCTGGGCAGCCCCAGTAGCCAGGCGGTGGCGCCGGTGGCCCGCGCCTGTCCCGGCTGCGGGTCCGGGCCGGCCGGGGCGGGGAGGACCCAGCCGGGGACCCAGCCGGCGACCCAGCCCCCAGTTTCCAGAGCAGTACAGCAATGGAGAGCTTGCTCTCTGAAGTTTTCCCCATTTATCAATAGCATTCTCTCTTCTCCCTCTACTGAGTGAGCAGAGCTGTTTCCCCGCTGCTCCTGGGACACGGCAGAGGCGTGAGAACAAAGAGCCAGCCCTGGGCATCCTCATGTGCAGCCTGAGCTACCCCGGGGCACGCTCTCCCCAGCAGCCTCAGCCCCATCAGCTTGTTCCCATAGGTTTCAAACCTAAGCCTGTTTCGGAAGGCAGCGACACCATCTGCATACCAAGGGCTTCAGTGCAAGCGCTCTGCTGTCCCCCAGGAGCTCAGCAAACGCTTGCTTTTGTCTGCTCCCTGGTGGCATTTCCAAGGGAATGTGAGCTCTTATTAAATTTGACCATGACCTCTCTATTTGTCACAGCCTCTGCAGGTTTTGGCTGTGTGACAGAACAATGTTACTAACCAGAGAGAGATTTCTTTAAGAAAAAAAAACCAACAACCTTTATATACCCGTGGAAGAAAATTATGTGTCTTGTAGCAGCACAAATGTTTCATAGTAACCCAAAGACAGAACCCATTCTGCTGTTAATCAGTGTGTAAATCCTCAAATTTAATAGTGACTAGCTGTATCCAAAGGAATTCGGGATTCACAAGCCAATAAAGAGGCATGATGCTTGGGAGGAGCCACGGAGGGAGAAGAAAACCTGTACAGATGATGCAGCACAGGATCCTGGGAATGCAGCCAGGGAAACAGCACTGCAGGGAGTCCAGAATGGAATACGTATGTCAGATACCAAAACACAAGCACTGGAATAGAGAGCCCTCTTCTGCATGCAGCTATAATAACTGGGATTGGAGGAGGGAGATTTATGATGATGACTGCTTTAAATACAAAGGCTGAAATGGTTTATGGAGGTCAAGTTACATCTGGGTATTGCTTTGCCACTTTAAATTGCATCATTGGATATAACCTCATGTATTGCTTTGCATCAGCATTTGTGGAAGTATGAATGGGAATATTGATGCTAAGTGGAAAGAGTACAAGTGTGTAGATAAACACTAAGAATATATGTGCTACCCCTCTAAATTTTTTTTTTGACCTAGAGAGAACTCTCCCAGGTCTCATAGGGATTATTGTAAGTGTGTATACAGAGTGTCTTACACGTCTGTTTTTACTGTGATTCCATAATCCAAAGGGGTGCTTGGAAATCCAGCTGTATTCTGAGAACGTGTCACTGTCAGGGCCACTGGAAGGTGCTTGATCTTAGTGAGCAAGGTTACAAAGCTGAATGCTTTGTCACACTGAAAAAAATACCAATAGTCCCACTGAAATGCTGTATTGTTGCTAAGAGAACTAACAGTGAGTATGACAGAGGGCACAGCATGTTCCAGGGAACATAAGTAGGAAAGAAGAGAACATTTTCAGCTGCTATATTTTATTGCAATGGCATCCCAAATAGTCTGATTGTGATCAAGATGCAATGCTGACTGTGGAGCTAATCCAAGTGAGAACGTTCCAGTAGCTGGGAAATGCAGATGTTTGTGTGCGTAGCCAAATGTGTAAATCTAGAAATTTATTCTGAAACCACTTTCTTTGGTTTCTTCGACGGCCTTCATCTGTTCTGTATTTTCTTTTCATGTCTTGACTGCAGGCATTGTCTCCCCCTTGTTTGTGCTTTCTAGGTTGGGCTTTCTTTGTCTGTTACTCAAGTGAGTGATTTGATTATTTTACTGAAATGATATTCTGTTAGTTCCAGCCACACCCTGGTGCTGCTCAGTTGGTATTATAGTATTTTGTGAGAGAATTTAAAGGGAAAAAGGTATGGAAATAAAAAAGCTTAGGTTTCTTCCTTCTTTGGGTGTGACTGCCCACCATTTGTGTGTTGACCTTGAGCAGTAACACACGTTCCAAATGCTGCAGGTAATAAATAATTGACCTCAAGATTTGTTGTTTAAATACAGTTGTTTGTATGCTGCCCTCAGTGGAGTTTGTTATTTATTCCAGCCTTTTATTGATGGGATTAGCCCTGTCTGCCCTGTTGGGAGTTAACAGAGTAAATCATAAACAACTTCAAGGGGGATGAGGCCAAACCCATGTATCCATCCTTGGCAAGTGGAGTTGAGCAAATGGAGCTGGAGACTGATTCTGGCTGGAAGTTCTGTGCTGTGATGTTTGGTTTTGTAACTCCTTGGCAGTTCTGAAATCCCAGGCAGTGGGAAATGATGCACAGGGAGAAATAAATGTCTTGTATTCAGCTTCCTTATCCACAGTGTAATGTCTTCCCATGTGCTCTCCTGAAGTAGCCATTTGGGTTTGTTAAAACCAAGCTTACAGAGCTCTGACATTGTTTTTAATGCCTCAGTAGATGAAAAAGAGCTGTGAAAATTGTAAAACAGGAGGAAGAGTTCACTGATCTTGGAAAATATTGATTTTCATGCATGCACTGGTAAAGCCATCCAGTCTATGAAGCCATATAGTAAAGAAATGATTGTAAAATATATAAATAGAGAAGTCTGTATATTCATGAGAAACTGGGACTCTCTTCTCCTAAGGTTCAGGGTTGCAGGAAATCAATGACTTCAGATTCTGCTCCTTTGAGGTCTGCAAGCCAAATAACCTTAAAAAACGCAATTTCACAGAGAATTTCAAAGCTTCTTATGTGATCATATACCTCTCAGGAAGAGCACTGCATGGCAGGACTGGTATGCAAATGGAAAATTTGAGGTTCAGGCAGGTGAAATTACTTTCTCAGTGGAGCCTGGAAGTCATTCCAAATCCTTGCTCTGAGTTCTGTCATTCAGTCCCTACAAATTCCTAGTTCAAGCACTTTCTGAAAACTTCCCTGGAGGCTGTCTGGTTTAATCATGTTCCTGTGCTGCTTTGATGTGATTTCAGTGACAGCTGCTATTATCTGTCAGGTTGGACAGGAACCAAAAAGAGTCTTATGCTGGACATCAGAAAGTCTAGAGAGCCAGGATGTGGGCATGGCACAGTCCAGTCACACATCATCCAAAAGCACTGAGAATATTTCAGCCATTCCCATTTCTCACAAATATATTGATTTTTATATCAAGTGCTGCCAGCTCCAATATGAGGTATCAGTTATCCTTGAAATGTAATTAAGGGATAGCTGTACTTTGTTTTCCCAGGCTGCTTCATCAGCTTACTTTTTTATAGCTAAATGAAGGCTAAATCTCTCTAGACAGCTTGATTTTTGCCTCAGAAACAATAAGAAACTGTCAATAACAATGCTATTATCACCTACCTTAGTAATTTTAGAAATTCTGGTTGTTCTACTGACAAGCTCAGTTCCTCTCTAAAGCCCAAACCAGGAGACAGGTGCTACACCTTCCCTCAGTGATAGTGGGAGGTGTTACATCTTTGGAAGCTGGGAGAAGCCAAGATGCCAGCAGGACTGTGAGGGGTGGCCTGCTGTGTCACCCCTTGCTCCATCAGAAATTACCATTTATTTTTATGCATAAAATGGGAAAATCAGCACTTGGCCTGAGTTTGCAGCCAAAATAACAGAAGCCTGTTGCTTTCTGTGTGTTCCTGCAGAGTTGATCCACATCCAAGGCTGGAGATGGTGCCAATCCAGGAGCATAGAGGAGGGGAGCTCAAAGATATTAAGAGTTTCAATTATCTCCTCAGCATCTCATGTCGAGGCTCTGAACTCTGCAGGTTACCTGGACAAAAGCTGCTAATCCCAGAATGGAACGTTGCCAGCATTGGAAATGAAGCTGCTGTGCAACACAGGCTGTTGTAATAAACCCAGCAAATTAAACAGGGAAACAAAAATACCAAGAAATTTGGCATAATCAGTGAAGTCTAGAGAAGGGCCTGAAGGTTATATTCTGCTGTGGCACAGTTTGGGTTGAACAATCTTCAGCTCCAACAAGGAGAGGCTCTGTTTTGATGAGTTTTTCTGTGATTTGTCATCCACATTCCTGCCCAAGAATCAGAGTTAATGTCCCAGTGACTAAATATGATACCTGTGTATCTTCAATTCCTTCCTAGTGCTAGTAGAGCACATACCATTACTCCATCTGTCCATCATTGTTTGCTTTTCATGTAGTTTATGTGAAAAGTCTTGATTTCCCTCTAAAACAGCTGCTTGCAGCTTTTCTGTGTAGATAGTGCTGGTATTCGGAAAAGAAAGGCTTTGACTAAATGAGGCCAACTGGCCCCTGCCAGCACTGGTGTCAGTGCTGGGAAAGCTTGAGTATCACTGGTGAGACTTGTTCACCTGTGGCTGATTCCAGAGGGGAGACTGGTGTATGGTTTTATTGCACATAGCACTCATTAGATACGCTTCTTTCCCAGCAAAATTGAAAATGTGGCACACTACAGATTTCAGAGCTTCCTGCACGTTCATAGAATTGTCATTTTCAGCTTGCTATTTGATAGTAATATATGGACTTTTTCAATTTTACTGTCTTCTTTCAGCTAACTTCCCTGCTTGGTGTTTGCCACTTTCTGATGTGGGGTAAAAATTTAGATTAATGTGAAGCTAATCCAGACCGGAAGCTGTCCCTCCACGGTCAGAAAATTCAAGCAAGTGTCTTTTATTTAACAGCTTTCTTTAAAAAAAAAAAAAATCCTTGAAAAAAATCTAACTGACAATTTAGTAGTTCATAAGATGCTAATGCACCCCAATTAGGACAGGAAAAAGGAAAGTGATTTCTTTTGAAGGACAGCTCTCTGACCTTGGGGCCCTTTTACTCTGCCATACATCAGATTTTGACAGCGCCTGCTCTTTGTGATCTGTCACATCAAAGCACTGCTATAGGTTTGGGAGAGGTTGCTGCACTTTGCATTCAGGCTCGTTACTGTCTCATTTTTCTTGTGAACAATAGTGCCAAGTGTGAGGGACACTAATGAGATCGGTATGTTCTGTTCCACCAGGCTTCACTGCAACCAAATGGCTGAGCTCATCTGGGCTTTCCCAGGAGCTGTAAATATGCTTCAAAACCTCATCTGGAAAGCCACTTGCATTTTGCTCCCCCTTCCAGGTACAAGACACAGCTCTTGCATAATTATTCTTTCTTACAAAGAGATCCTAGCTCCAAAAGTGGTAAAAAAAGGAAAGGAAGACTCTAAATATTGCTTTGTCAGGCTGTCATTCAAATTGGCAAGAAGTGCTGCAGGGATTTAACATGCAAAGCAATGGAAATGTGTCTGCATTTACATCCACAGCTCTACATGCAGCTGGATATGCATATTGACATCTACACACACCTATAAATATCTGCAAGGATGTTTAACATATTGCTACAAATATGAACCTGAACCTCCCTGACATTCCTTAGCAAAACGTTTCCTCTGTGTGTGATTTCCCCAGGTGTCAAGTAGTCAGACTGAATTTCAGCACCAGTGTAGAAGATTTCACCCACTGTCCTCCAAAGGGAAAGCTCCAGATTTGAGGTAGATCAAATTTGGCATTCCAGATTCAGGTTATGGCCGCTACTTGTCAAGGTTCTCTTACTGCTTCTTACAAGGATTTTTTTCCTTGCCATAGCCTGCAAATACAGTTGTTGATTGCTGATGCCTTTGCTGAAAATGTTCCTGTATGTTGTTGTTTTTCACGTTCTTTGAAGCTTGGCTCTTTCCTTCCCTAAGCCATGGATAGTTCTGCATCCCGGAATGGCTGGGAATGGGGGCTGCTTCACATGGCTGTTCTTCAGGCATCTTTTTCTTCTTTGCTAACTGGGAGTGTAGTGAGACCAATGCATTTTAGAGGCTGTCTGGTAGGATTTCTGATACCTGATCCTGTTATGGATAACAGGCTTTTTGAAAGGCACTCGCAGGCTGGCTGCAGTCATCTTGCATTATTAAACAAGTAGGAATTAACTTCTGCTGACAACACTGTCTGCAGAATGTACCTTTTTCGGTTTTCTTGCTGTCCTAATCTACTGCAGAATTTACATTTCCTGTGCTGAATCTTTATTAACACATTCTAAGATTCTGCATTCAGCTTCTTGTTAAAACTACCTGTGAAAGAGACCCTTTTCTCTGTGTGTTCCCCTGAGAATGACTTTGTTGGCACATGTGAGCCCCTCTGGGACCTGAGCCAGTTAAGAGGATTCAGTGTGTGGTAGGGATACTGAAATGCTAAATCTTGAAGGCTGTAATGACTTCACTCATTAAATTGTTGACAGTTAATTGGCTCAAGCCAACGTGTATAGGGAGGATTCATTACAGCTGTAAGGCAACTGTGGTGATCCCAAAAGCCTTGCTAGGGACACCTAAACAGAGAGGGAAGCATGCCTGGGTGCTCCAGGAATGACACAAATCTAGGATCTCTCAGCTTGTTTTCATTTCTTTTCAGGCTTCTTTACTGAAGTTGTTCAGCAAAGTCAACACAACCTTGCTCTGACTACCTGCCCTAGGTTAATTATCAGCTTCCCTTCAGCTGGTTTGAAGAGAAATGATCCTTAACACAAATTCTCTGGGCCTAAATGCATTGCAGCCAGAATGCCTTGGCAGAGGGCCAATGTGTTTGCACTTAAAGAATGGGAGGGAGAAGGAAAGGAACGCAAAGCTGGCCTGGTCTGACAAGTATGCAGATCAGGGGAGGGCTTGGCATTCCTTGTAGTATTTTTTTTTTCTCCACTGTATTTTTTTTTTCAGCAGCTTTTGGCTTACATTAGATTTTAATGCTGTAAAGTAAGAGGGGAGGGATTGACAGCTCCATCTCAGATGGGTTCCTGGAAGGCTGTGGTTCTGTGCCATGAACCGTGACCTCACCAAGTATCTTCACTACAAAAAATTTGTTTCTAGCATGGTTAAAAAAAGCTATTGCTCATCTGGGATTCATCTCTAGATGTTATATTCCCAATCCTTTGGGGGTCCACTACTGGGAATGATACACGAATTCTGTAGATTTATTTTCCCTGCTAGTTAAGTACTTGGTGCTCATAAAATCTTTAGCATTAATGGAAGAAGGAAAGTGTGAGTGTGTGAACTTTGGCGTTCATGATGCCCACACTTAGGGCCCACTCAGTTTAGTCCAGCATCAGTATCTGTAACTTGTTTAGACCTCAGCCTTCTGGAGAGACTGTCAGCTACCTGGCCACTGCAAATCTGAGATTTGGTTGCACCTTCACACTTGTTCTCATGAGCATGGATTACAACTTGAACAGAAGTTACACTCATTCATTTGCTGTGTTGTGAGTAGGATGCAGAGAAAGGTTATGCCTGGCAAGTAAGTCCTGTCATTTAACTAGAGAGATGAAAGAATTATGTATGTCACACCTTTGGTAATTAATTCCCGTTCTCACTATGTAGGAAAGGAGTGTTTGTGAAGTTTTATTGGCAGTTCAACAGAGTGCAAAGGGATGAGTCAAGCTTCATGCTTAGGAAGAGACCAGCTAATCTGCTTTGTAGGGATGAAATTCATTTGTTCATTTTTATACCTTTATTACTGAAGAGGAAGGGAAAGTAATGTGAAATGTTCAGATAACAAATAGTTGCCTGAAGATTTAGCCATGCATCTGTTGTAATTTGTTACCTAGTCCCCATGTCGTGCTTGCTGTTACTCCTTTTTCTTTTTCCTCAGCTTGAGCTGCAAGCTCCCTAAGCAGTAATCTCTTATCCATGCCTTTTGCTCAGGCTGTATCTGTATTTAAAAATTTGTGCTTTACCTTTCATCATGGACCTGGGCTAGAAGTCTTTGGCCTGACATCATTCTCCCTATCATGGTGTTAGAATGTTCTGCTTTATGTTTTGTGCCACGGTCAAAAAGAACAGATTGGTTCTTCCTGTCCTGACTCTTCTACAGTGCTCAGATTTCAGGTGTGGTTGCTCTGACTCAGTGATTACATTTTATAATTACTCCAGGCTTGCACCAGCGCTGCACTGGGACCTTGTTACACTATTCCGTTTTGTGATCACAGAAATAGAAAGCAGGTGATGAAGTAATAAATGCTCAGCTTCAGGATTTATCAGCCCAACAGACTCTCTCAGCTAATGCAGCCCCTCAGGTGAGTCCTGCTGAAGAAAAGCAGAAGCCCCTCTTTAGTCTATAATGGAAGGAAATCTCTGTGGGAGATACATTTCAACAGCAGTTGGAGGATGTTTGCATCTGTACCTTGGAAAGGGCAGACTCAGTACCCACCATAGCAAGATACAAGACTTAAGAGATCATAAGATGACTTTTAGAGAAAGAATGTACTATCACTGATTCCTTTTTATAGAACTTTGATGGCTTATTCATTAAACAAAGCATTTTGTGTTTGACATGTCATAAGACAGAAGCAGACAGGAGTTGTTTAATGTCATTCAAATATAGACAGCTGTATGAAAACTTTTCACTTCATCCATAAATTGTCAGAGGAAGAACAATGGAAAGCTTAAGACTGACAAAGAACTCATCCTATTATACTGAAATATTAGCAAAATTCTGCTTCTGTCATATGGAATGGTCCCCAGATATTTTATTTGAAGCGAAGGATTCACAACTAGATAGATTAATTCTCCATGTTTTATTTTCAGGCTGTTTTGAGCCTGGGAGACACATTAGTTTATTATTTCTGAATTTGTTTTTAACCCTCTTGTTGAAACCAAGCCTCAAGATGATTCTGTTAATTATCCACATAATGGAAACTGATCACTGGAGTCATTCAGTATCCTTGTTTCCCATGTACATCAGGGCTCCATGAGTGTGGAGCATCCTGATTTTTTTGAAAGATGGCCAGACTCTGAGTGGGCCTGTCCTGTGCAGCTGCTCTTCACAGGCAAAAATATTGATGATAGAGATGTGGTATGAAATCTGCTTCTGTTTGTGACTGCAGGTCTAGATGTAGTAGTGGCTGTCAGGCTTGATTGTTGTTTTATTAGTGCTTGCAAGGAACCTAGTATGAAGGGGAAATTGGAAATTACTTCAATAAAGAGAAACAGGCTTTAGTAGTATCCAGTGTATCCTGTATATTGTTTAATGTAATAGGGATGTGAGCCTGCTGTGCTGTTCTCAGCACCAGTGGAGGCTGAGAGCAGCTGGGGGTGCTCGGCTGACCCAGGAATAGCCCCAGAGGATATCAGAGCAGATCTGATAGATGGGACTTGTCAGAAAGGGCTCATGCTCACATTCACGGTCAGGTTTTCAGAGGAGTCTAGTCTTCATTTCAGCATCCTTTGGGCATCTATGTTTTCACAAGATGCTGAGCATTTCTGAAATTGGGTCCCCTCATTTTTGTGATGGTTAAGAGCTGCCCTTGCCCAGGCATGTCAGTGCCGTGCTCAGCAGTGTATTACATCTGTGGGCAGGGTCTGTTTGCTCCATCGTGTAAGCATGCTTCGGGTGGTGGAATCGGGGGGAAATTAGTGCTGGCTTTGCTTTGGAGGCATTTGGCTGCTCAAGTCTCTGCTGAGGGTTCCTCCGCCCTCCTTCGCTCCCAGCCGCGTTTCAGCGTTTTGCGTAGAAATATCCTGGTGTATCGCCCGGAACAGGCTCTCTGCCATTCCCCCTCTCCGCCACGGCTGTTC
>VZTE01001746.1:374316-436005 GCA_013397775.1 Eulacestoma nigropectus
TTTTGCATAGTCTGCATGATGCAGCTAAAAAGTTCCAAAGCCGATGTAGTGATGTACATAGAACTTGTCAGGATCTGCAGCTTGGCTGTGTTAGCCTTCACCATTGTTCGTGGCCTGAGGCCTGAAATTTTCCAGGCCTTAGAATTTAAAATGATGCCTTTGTGGAAGGTCTCCCACCATTGTCCTTTCAGAAGTGTAGTGCTCTGCATGTTAATCAGGAGCAGATTTCATAGAAAGCTGAGAGCTGGTATCAGGTAGATCGCATTCCCCGTGTGCCAAATGTCTGCACCGTACACCAGCACGGCTGCTAATTTGTTCCTGATGCCGTAGTGCTGCTTTGGTTGCCTTCTGGTTTTTTTTGCTTGTTTCTCAAATGCTGAATGAGGGGGGAAACCCCCTGGGTCCACTGTTTTCTGCTGCTTATTTCTTAGTTTCTTTCCGAATTTAGAACCCTCTAACGCACATAAAACCTCCATCGGTTGTACTTCCTTGGCACTCTGTTTCTTGCTGTTGCCATGGGAATTTCATTCACAAAATCCCATTAAAGTTGTTATTGCTTGATCAGGGGTTTCCATGACTTCGGGTCGATATGTAGGTATTGTTTTAAGAGCAAATACAAGTGTACCTGATCTCTGGTATTGTTAGCCAGGGCTGCATTGCTGCTCAGAGATCTCTCACAATGGATCTGCCAGCGAGTGCTGGAACAGCAGTGAGGTGTAGTGAGAACTCTCTAGCACTATGTTAATCACCGGGCTAATGAAGAACACAAAAGCTGCCAGTATCCAGTCACCAGAAGAAATGCTGCCCTAAGGGAAAGTTAAACTTTAGGCTGGAAAGTATGGCTGCCTACATCCCCAGGCCCTGAAATCCCCTGGCCACTGCCAGCTAGCGAAGTTTTGCTGGAGCTAAACGTGTTAATGTCATTTAGCAGGGGTAGTACTGATAATAAACTAAGGGAGAGCTGGATAATGGCCCGGGGAGATACACTGCTAACTTCTGATCAGTGTGAGCAAACAGACTCTGATTTTGCAGGACCATTTGAACAGCTTATTGCTATTAACACGGATGATAAATGAGTGTGCAGACCCCCTGTGGGTTTGAAAAAATCTCTTTCATCCTTTGTTTTCTCTTGATTTATTTTTTTATTGAAGAGGAAAGAGTTATGCTTTTGCTGCACCTAAGCAGTTTTTAAACTATTCTCAGTTTTTAAGTGTAGGCTGTACTAGGTCTTGTTTTAATGTCCTCACTGTTCGTAAGGTGTGAGTAGGACTGAAAAGCAGTGGTTTGTATTGAACTACAAGTTCAAAACTCTAATGTTTAACCATGAAAAAGTGTCAGGAGCATTCCTGCTGACAAAAAAAGAATTCTGACAACATATTCCTTATTGTGTGTGAGAGCTCTGGCTTTGGAACTCGGAGTTTGTGTTGGTTTTTGACAGCTCGGATGCAAACCCCTGCTTCTCACATTAGAATGTGATACGTCGTAGTGTCTCTGAGTTTTGTTTCTGCTTGAGTGTTTCTGCTTTAATTCAGCTCTCATTCAGGAACACCAACATCTTGAACAACTGTGGTGCTCTTAAGCTTGTGTTTTGGAATAACCAGGCTAAACCCCAGGAATGGGTTGCTTTATTGATCTAGCTCACGAGCCAGCTTTAGCGACAGGCAACCAAATTGACCTGTTACCCTGAGCACAACATTCAGGGTCATCTTGTTTATCTGCCTTCTTAGGAAACTTTCTGGACATCTTATGGCTCATGTCTTTTATCCCAAACTTACCATCTTGGGGTACTGGGGACAGCTTTGTTCCTCCTCTTGGTTTCAGTGGGCACTGAAGTCTTTAAAAATCTTTAAAAATCTGATCCTGTTATGATATAGGTTATAATTTCAAGGAAAATACTTATTTTCACTTATTTATGAGAGTATTATGTACTTTAATGGGTTTTCTTATTAAGTATAAATCCCGGGTGGGCTGGTCAGTGCTGTCCAGGAACAGGAAGGAGATTATTGCCTCCAAGCTTGAGCAGTTGAAAGTTAACACATTAATACAGGAGAATCAAAGAAATGCGACTGGCTGAGCAAGGGACTGTGGAGAGAGGAAGACAGAGGAAAGAAATCCACTGCTGGTGTCTGATGGGAGTGTTTTGAACAGAAGATGAGACTCTGTAACAGCCCAGTATCATCTCAAATTAATCTCTATCTTCCTAAGAGTGTAAGGGTGTCTAACAAGGATTTGAGAGGATTGCTTGTAATAACATTAGATTCTATAGGCTTTTCCTAGCTTCTGATTTAAAACTTACTTTAAACAGCTCTTACAATCATTTGTGAGAACTTTGTGGTGTGTGACCCAAGTTTGCATCATTTGTTTGCCAAAACTCTGCTCCTTGCAAGTGGTTGGTGTTCCTGCTATACCCCAGTGCTCTGAATATTCATATTTTTAAAACCAGTGAAGGTTTTAGAATGAAAACACCTATAAAGTAGTGTAGAAAATGATGTGAAACAAGAGTGAACATTGCAGCGGTTTGTCAGCAGAATTAGTTTTCTGCTTTTGAAGCTGGCTGCCCAAGCTAAAGGAAACATTAGTGTATACAAACACAGGCCCGAGCACCTGTGGAATAGCTGGAACATTTCCTGGGAGTTGTACAGAAGAAACCAGAGTCATCCAGTGCACCGTATTTACTGGGAGAAAGCCTTTCAAACATAGTTTGCCTTGGAAACAGGGAGGCCTCCTGTTATTTCTGAACAGGAGCACTGACATTCTTTGACACTGGTTGACACGGTGATGGGGGGGTTGTTTATCCTCTAAACATCTGCAGGTGATGGATGATTAATAACTTTGGGAAGAGGTGGAAAAAAATGACTCAATACCCACAAAAACTTTGGTGAAAGAGTCGCTCGAATGGGAAATGTTAACTTCTCTTGTTGGAACAAGGTGACGGGTGGGGTTATCCAAGGGTTAGGCTTTTTTTTGGGATTGTGTTTATTTGTAAAACATGCTTACATGGCTTGGATGAGAATATCATGTGTCAGTGCATGCACTGAGTCAGTATTGATCTGTTTTCTTATGTCTGTTTTGTCCTGGCCCAGGGGTTTGAGGAAGGGATTTTTCAGTGTAAAACGTAGGAGACTTTCAAGATAAATGCTATTGTAGAAATACATGTTCTTGTCATTTCTGTTCTTTGTTTTCAGGGTGTGTAGTCAGATCTTTTCCGGGTGCCCTCTTTAATCTCCTTCCTCCGCCTCTCTCCCTTTCTCCCAAACATGGGAGCCGTTCATTTAAACTCTGTTGGATGTCAGAACACCATTTCTGCCAAGCAAGAGCTCGAGGGACCAGATGAGTTTAATGATGGTGTGGGGGGAAGGGAGGGAGGGGAGAGGGGCCAGCAAAGCTAATGAATCACATAACAGCTTTCATGGAAATACCGACAGCAAGTCATGTCCTCTTGGAGCTCGGGCAGCGAGCCATAGACCTTTTGTTCCCAGTGGAGCCAACAAACCACAATTTGCTCTCCACTGGATAGTTTAATTCCTTAGTCACCTCTTCCTCCCACAAGTCATTCTTGCATGGGGGGTTTACAGATGCTCTCATTTTTCAGAGTAGTAACACACTGCTGATTAAACTGGTACTGAAGAAGTTTTTTTTCCCCTGGAGGGTAATTTTTACTTGACTTAAGCTTTTCTTCCAAGGCCAGTTAGGGCCAGCTCTGTTGATTGGTCTTGTGAGGTGACTTGACAGGACTGACGTGATTAAATCATTTCAGAAGGACTGACAAACACGTCAGTCAGGGGCAGTGTCTCCTCTGCTCCCAGGCCAGTGAAACGGGGACAGCCAGAGACTGTCACAGTCTGGAGTGGCCTCTTAGAGGAATTTAGTCATGAGTGTGAGTAACTTACCTCTGGAATTATCTGAGGCAGCGCTAAGTGATAATCTGAGGTCCCCTGATTCCAAATTGAAAGGCTAATGAATGCTAAATTAATGGAGAAGATAATCAATAAGTTCTCCTACACTACAGGGCCCTCCCAGCAGTTTTCTGCATTGGCTGGATGTGCTGAGTGGGAGTACTTCTCCATGGGCAGGATGACAGCTTGTACAAGAAGAACTTTGAGGGTATGGCAGGCAGCAGGATGTGGTTTATGCATTTTGTGTGAGATTAATTTCCATCAGCAAAACAAAGCCATTTTTGGATGAAGGCAGGGAGATTCTGGGAATACTGCTCAATGAGCTGGTCAGCAAGAACTTGTCCTGTGTGTCCAGAGCCCTGGACTGTGCTTTTGCCCCAGTGCTGGTGGTGTTTTAGGGCCTACCAGTGGTAGATCTAACATGATAGTAAATGTAAAAGCTAATTTTCTTGATGATTGTTTCATTAGTTTAGTTAATGTGTTTGACAGCTGCAGAGTGACAAGGAAACAGCCAGGGGATGGTTGTGATTGTGTTGGTTCTGACACAATATTAAAGGACTTGAAAGAGGGAAAAGGGTGAACAGAGAAGGGAATAATGCTGGCCTTGGAGAAAAAGAGAAGCTTGCTTCTTTTTGTTTGGGCTATATTTGACTGCTCAAGATCTTACAGTTGTAGAGCTGGCCAAAGAAATTTGAGCAAGTATTGCCCCTTGGTCTTCCCACTGAAACCTGCCAGAGCCCTGGAGGTACTGAGGAGTTTATTCAGAAGCAGTCCTGTGTTCTGGACCTTCTACCAGTATTTCAGCAAAGTAATCTATCTTATTTTTTTCTCTTTTCAATTCCTCCCCAATTTTACTAATTTACTCTTCATAAAATCTGATTTCCATAGGGAATGTAGCTTTCAGAACAACGTGAGGTGGTAAAACTGAGGCAGAGTACTTCTCTGATTTCATTTGTACTGCATTGCTTGAGGAGAACTTAATTTGATTTTTCTGTGATTCTCACAGACTGACACTAGAAGATTGTCAAATATTTGATATTTTCATTATTTTCTGATACTTCCCCATTCTGTATCTTCAAGCAATTTGAGCATGATGATTGAAGACGATCTAAAACTGCAATCTCTGATGATGGTAATAGACACTGTTAGATTTTCCATGCATCAACTTTTTTCTTCCTGTAATCCAAAGTAGGCATGTGTTCACAGGTCTCTTTGGAATGTTCCATCTGTTATATTTCATGGAATGTTTTTCCACAAGCATCAGTAGATATGGATTGCATGTTCTGGGGCAGAGCACTCTGTCCTTGTGTGCTGTGCGATCATCGTCGGTTCTCTCAGGCTATAAATTACATCAGAGCTGCAGCTTCCTGCCCTTTTCATCGGGCTCTGTAGCACACAGCTAACAAGCTCTATATTTTTACCAGCAGCAAAATTTACATTTGACGTTCTTACAGGCAAATTTGGTATTCATCACTGGAAAAATGCACTCTTGGGAAAGCACGGGGCTAACGTGAGTTTGCAGGGTTTGGTTCTGAGCGTGTGCAGGGGATGTGTTGGCTGAGACAGGGATGTATATTTTCCATTTGTTACCAGCTCTGTAGGTTTTGTATCCTGACTGGAATTTGTTCAGTTGCTTAGGAAAACTACTGGGAGCAAAGCAAATGTGTCCATATCCCATGAGCAGAGTTATGTTCCTCTCACATTCCTGTCCTGATGGATGCTTTGGTGCTAAGTGTTAAAAATCATTGCTACTCAGGCAAGGAAGAATTTTACCAGCAACTTCAATGGAATCATATTTATCAATGTATGGAATGAAAATGGCTTTAGGGACAGGGTGCAGTTAATCCTTTGACACATTTTACTTATGTTGGATGACTTTTCTTTCTTCCCCAACTGAATTAAGGAATCCCATCCTGTACTAAGGATAGAAAGCTGTTTCAATTAGTCTGAACAACGTAGAATGCAAAGGTGCCTTCTTCCCTGCATCTGGAGGATATTCTTTTGTATTTTTCACACCCTAAAGGTCTTCTGCATTTTGCCATTGCAGCATTTATACTGAAGATATAGAAATCCTTGTGATACCAAATAATTATGCTCATGTAAGCACTTTTATAGGGGTTGTTTCCACAAGGATGTGGATAATGATAAATTTGTTGGCAGGAACTGAGTTCTCTGCAATATGGGAAAGACTTTTGAAAGTCTAACTGAATGCTTACTCTCACAGACAAAAGTGGTTCTGATTCCTGAAATAAAACAGAGGTAATTCCCTGTGCTTGTGCAGAACAGAACCAACTCAGCATAAGGTTCATTAGTCATAATTAACAGCTGGTAAGTGGGGATGAGACTGAGATTCCATGAACAGGAGTCATTCCAGGGACTGGTATTCTCTGCTCAGAAAGCTCCTCCAGAGTGCAATAGCCCTGGTGTTGTCTATCTGCAATAATGTGAAATAGTTGCTAAATTGCAGCCTGGAGAGAACGTGTTGCATTTTACTTATTTATAAGGCTAAATTGTCAAAATCCTGGGGGTTTTTTGTTGTGTTTTTTTTTTTTTTTTTTTTGTTTTGTTTTGTTTTTTTTTCAGAAAAGAAAAAGCATTTAAAAACTGTGTGACCAAAGGGAAGTGATTCAGAGTCTTTTTCCCCAGAGCGTGTAGTGTCAGCCGTAATGCTGGGAGGGGATCAGGTGGTGGTGTCATGTCCATCCCTGTCTGGAAACATTCCTTGAATGGCAAGAGCGTTGCAGAAAAGTGGTGCAATTCATTTAAACCTTCAAAGGCTTTTTTAGACCTTTGTTTAACTGGAGGCTGTGTGCTTAGTACAGCCTGTTTTCAGCTGACTAGAGCAGTGTACAGAAATATTTGAAGTCAGACTTCCTAAAGTCCATGGTAGTAACTTTGCTTAACCCCAAGCCATGGGTCCTAGGATTACAATCTATCTTGCCACGAGGTGGGAGGCACAGAGCTCTGATAATGTTTTTCCAGGCTTTTCCAGAGCAAAAGCTGATGAGGATGGAGGTGTCAGAAGGGAAGAGCCCCTCTTTGAGGGGCTGGGGATGTTTCCACAGTCCTCATCTTATAGATCTTGAAAAGTGCTTTCATAAAACCTTGTTGAGTTTGAAGAATGGACTAATCATGTTGAAAATGACTCTCAGCCTCCTCCACACATAGTTTCTTTGAGGCTGCTTGACTGTGGAAAATCTTTGACTGATCTTTTAATTAAAAGCTCTTTTTTTTTTTTTTTTTTTTAACCAAGGAGTTGAAGCTCTTCCTGCTTTGAAGTGGGCAATGTTTTATAGATAAACATCTCATTATGTTATGAGCTTTCTCCTTTCCCCTTCTGTTTCATTTCTTTTCTTGATGTGTCTCATCCTGTGTTGATAGTTCTAATGATTTCAGCCCAGTTCCCAGTATTGGCTGTTCCAGCTCCCTTAGTGCTGGGCTGAGCTGAAGCTCTGGATGAGCTGTGGAGACTAAATCAGAGTCCTGTCCCCACCCCCTCACAGAAGCAGGCTGGAAATGACAATAAAACTGGGTTTATGATGTGGTCATCACATTTCAGTAAACAAAAGGCAGTTGTAACACCAATGCAAAGCAAGCTGGTTATTAAGCATTAAGCAAACAATTTAAAAAGGAAAAGTCTGTAGCTTTTAAGTTCTGCCCTTTTAGGGAAGGAGGAGGAACCTCTTTTCATGTTTCCATTTTTGATCCCTGCCCCCCCCCAGTCTTTCTGGATTAGCAGGGTTTGGGAATTCATGAGGAAAGAAGTTATTTTGGCTCGGTCAGCGCTGGCCTTTTGGCCGAGTGTGGGGCAGCATTCCTGAACTGAAGGGTTGGGATCATGGATTCCTGACATGAAGCACTCCACAGCAGTGCTTGGAGAGGCATTTTTGGCTTCTGTTTTCCTCTGTGGTGGTTCTGCTCCCTCAGTGGGAAGGACAATGAATTAGGTCAGGGTCCACCTTTACAAGGAAAGCAAAAGGGTGATAAAGCCCCATGCAGGTATCTCTATCAGTTCCATGATTCAATCCATAGCATGGCCTCCTGAACAGTTAAACAGGTTGAGTAAATGACCTTTGTAATTGTGAAAATACTGATATTAAGCATTTCCCCTCTTAAAATCTACATTTAGTTATGCTTTGTGCTTGTGGAGAGGTGTCAGGTGTATTTTGATGGTTAGAGGAGTGATCCAAAGCACCTGACTTGTCTGGAAGGAGCAGAGTTCTCACTGTTCCTTCCATCTGGATTCTTGGAGCAGGAGGCTTTAGGAAACTCCTTCATTAACTTGAGGCACAGATCACATTCATTTGTGACAACCACTGTGCATGGAGGAACACATCTACTGATGGCCACTGTTAAGTGAGTTGGTATGGTTAGATTTAGGGCTGGTTTGTTTGCTTTTTAATTTCCTGTACTTCTCGAAACACTCAACACTGGTATTTTATCCCTTATAATTGTATTTTCCAGAAATGGAAGTGCAGATGTTTTATCACCACTGTTAACCCGGCAATGGCTGAGTGAAGAACAACTGGGCTGGATTAGCTGGGAAGCTGCTTTCTGAGCTGAGAATTATCTCCTTGTCTGCAAGCTAGAATCAAGAAAAATCCTGGGATTCTTACTCTAGCTAGTGGTCATTTATCTCAGGAATATTCCTCGTACAGCCATAGGAGTTGACAAATTAGTTCTCTGCTTTATCTTGGAGCAAATCCCTGCTTTTTCTGAACAGCACATTCTGTTAGTAACTCCAAGGATGTTCCCCACAGCAGTTGCTGAACACCTTCTGGACAGCAGAAGCCTCAGAACTAACAGGTAGGAAAACAAAGGAAACTCCAGACTTACCAACCAGATCAAACAGAAAATCCTTCATTTCAGTGAAACAGCAGTGATTTTGTCCCTCTTCACAAAAAAATTCACATTTGTCAATATTTTTCTCAGGTTTTTTTAACAGTTGTTGTCTAAAAAACCACCAGAATAGAGTTTGGCTTAGAATTGATTTTGCTGTAGGTATGAGGTGATTATACCTGATCCTATCTTGTTTTTACAGGTGTATAGGCAGGAAATGTTTCAGAACAAACAAAATCAGGAAGTGTCATAGTACACAGAAATGCCAATAATTTTGGTGTGCTAATGTCACAGGTATATAGAGTCAAGGCCTCCTTAAGGAATATAAGAATTATGTATTTTTTTAATAATGAGCTGTGATGGTTGTGGAAATTACAAATTTGCATTAAAACCAGCAAGTAGGGGTACTTCATTTTAAAAAGGAAATATTCTCTATTTCTGTAACTTTCACCAGATTAATTTTGAGATAATGCTACATATTGAAAGTTTCAGTTGTTCTTTTGTGGGGGGTAGACAAGGGGTATAACTCGTAGGTGACTGAAGTTTTTGGCAGGCCCAGTGGTATTAACAGTTCCAAAAAAAGTAGTGTTGAGTTTACTGTAGGGATATTCCAGGAAGTGTAGGATATAGAGTTTCCCTGAACATTTGCTTTGGGTGGCTTAGTGTTTGTTATGCCAGGTTGCTGGGTACTCCAGAAATCCAAAGCAGCTCGGGGGTGAATTCCATCCCACTTGTGACCTGCACCCGTGTTGGCAATGTGGGTTTGTATCCCTCACTTTGGGGCTGAACATAGCAGCACCCTCGTGATTCTCTTGGTGCCAGAGCCTTATGGAACACTGGAGCACCTTGGATGCTCCTTGACTCTTGAGCAGATTGGAAAGGGAGGTCTGTATTTGTGAGAGCAGAGATTGGGCATGCACAGAGCAGTTCTTGTCTCTTAGCTCGGCCAATGCACTTTCCAGATGCATCTTTGGTCCTGCGATTTGGGAGCAAAAGTTCCCTCTTACAGTAGAGCCTGCGCTGCTTTTGTACTTCTGGGTTTAAAATTTTATTCGAAACAGAGATATCCAGGCTTGAGTTTTCAACTGAGACTTTAAAAACTTCCAGGAAACTCAAGTAAATAGCATCAGAAATGTTCAGAGGGACTCTTTTGTGTGGACACTGGCAAGTCTCTCAGGGTAAAGAGATTTTAACTACTCTTGCTGTTATTCAGAGGGGAATTGTATGTGAGCAGGCCCATAAAGAGCAGAGAAAGTCAGCTGAAATTCACAATGAGACTTTGTGAACAGGGTTTTGATCAGATCTCGTCTCATTTACCTTCTGAATGCGACCTTGTTTCCACTGTAATAGAATTGAGCTGTGACAAAGTGAACTTGAAATTCAGTTCTTGTGGCTGTGCTGAGCTTGGAACAACCAGATACTGAGTAGAGCTGATCTTTTCCTATTTTCATTTTAGCACTTTTCTGGAAGAGTTAAATGTGACTTTCTGTGCAAGGACAAGATGACAGAGTTACTGACCAGGTGAATCCAACAAGCTGAAAATAAAACGTGTGTGATCATTCTTTAATTGTGCAGCAGACATTTTTCTCTTCTAAAACCACGATGAAACTTACTGGGGGCTTTTCTGGATTCTCAGTACTTGTTTAGATGCTAAAATGTGAACTAAATGAAGATGCTTCAACTATAAGGTCGTCTCTACTATTGGGTTACATTCCTGCCATGGGAGAGTCTCTTGTGGTGGCCACCCTTGAAAAGAATGTCCTACCAATAGTTCATGTGCAGATTTAAACCACTGACAAGTAGTTTTGCCATGACTTAGTCTTTAAGTTACCAAAAGTGCCTTTTCTTTTGTGCTTTTTGCACTCCAGATCTCTAGACTCATATTTCTAACTAAAAAAAATCAGCCAGCCTTTACCAAGTGTTCAGCTCAAATGTCAGGGGTCTCTGTAATCTTAAATTAGGAATTACTCAAATCAAGATGCTTCTTGCTGCTTTTTCTTTGCTAGTGTAGCATTTTCAGTACACTCATCTGTTCTCTAATACTTTGTAATATAATTTTTATTTCTTTTTGGTCTCTTACTCTTTTCCTCCATCTCAAACATCAGTACCTGAGTTGCTTTCCTACGCTCCACAATGATTACATAGATCAAAATCTTTTAGCTCTTCCCTTCTGTTGCATATTGTGCCTGTTCCACAGACAGTGCAATCAGGGAGGCCAGACAGTCCAACAGGCCATTTAAATGATTCAGAAAAAAAGTTAATGTTTTAATTACTCTTAGTCTGTGTTTGCTAAGTGAGTAAAAGGCCCTATTTGAGCAGAAGCTTCTATATATAATTAGTGCTGGATTATCAAAACCGCATTTGTTGTTCTGGAGCCATCTCCTTGTCTTTTTTCAAAGCTAGGTGGAGTACAAGTGAACCTTCCCAAGGAGCTGCTGACCTGTGAAGGTGTTGGCTCTGTGACTAACACTCTGCAAACAGACTGATTAATTCGGAACCACCGTGGCTGGCCAAGCCTTGGTTTGCTTTGTTTCCTGCTGCATAAAGACCAGGTAGCAGAGAGCATTGTCTTTCTGTAGGACAGCCCTAAAAGAGGTGGAAAATGGTGTGCTCCTCTGAGTTTTTGAGGATTATCCGAAGGAGTATCCAGTGCTGTTGTCACGGAAGAATGCTGACAGCGATCCCGTTCAGCTCATTCCCTTTGTGTTTCAAGCAGATCAAGCCGTGATAGTTTGCCACAGTACAATAGTGTCATTCTTTATCCTGACTTTTGCCTAAGCCGATGGTGGAGCAGAAGTTTCAGCCATTTCACTCTCAAATTTGAAGTTCTAAACAGCTTAAGCAGTTTTGAAAATATCAGTAGGTGCTGGTTGGTGTCTCTTTGAAAATCCAGCCTTTTGCATCCAGTCCCACTCACATTTCATCCCCCAAGAAGCTCTCAGGACTGATTCAGATCTTCCTCATGGCTTGATTTAGTTGTGTGCATCCCTGAAGTATTTGTTACCAAGCTGTCTTACCATTCCCAGAGGTTTAAGGATAGGGGCATTAAGCAGTGTGGCCGGGTGTGTGCAGGGATTTTGTCTCCGTAGGTTTGGTGTGAAGCAGCCCAGCAGTGCAGGTAAGGGCTGCTGTTATATCTGCCCTACTTCTCCATGTTTGCTTTTCCTCGTGCCACCGTGAAATGTGTGTTTCCTGTTAATTAGGATATCACAAGATCTCTGGTCAGCAGGGAAGTTGTTTTTTAACTGTTTCATTGGCTTTAAACAAAGGAAAAAAAAGAGAATAGGGGTGTTGCAATAAAACAGATGTGTGCTGAAACCTTTTAATGAAAAAGTATTTTAAAGGAGTCAAGTGTGCAGCAATCCTCCCTCCGTGCTGTACAGTCACCATTTCCCAAAGGACATCCCTCGCTGACTCTTAGTCAGTCTCAGTATCAATCTCGGGATCAATGCTGGAACAGGGTGAAAGGGATCTGCCAAGTCCCCTGGGCTTTCAGTTAAGCTTTGAGGTCTTAGTGGCTTATCCGCTTTTGAAAAATGGATTTTAAACATTAAGTTAATTAGGTTCTCGAAAACTTCACTCTGAGGTGACAAAAGAAGACAGAAAACACATCCAGGCTCCCTGTAACATGTGCTGCTTTATCATAGGGAGTCAAGAGAGAGTGTGGTGACTCCAAACTAATGCCAGCTTTTGTGACTTGGCCGTGACTCAATTCAGATCGATGATGTCATGAATCCCATATTAATCCATTGTGTTAAACTGTTCATTGTGTAGGTGGAAATCAGCTAAAGGCTACTTGGGTACTGGAGGAATTCTGAATATAGCACGAAAAAGCTGCTGTTACCTGCCTTCTAACATCAGTTTGGAAATCTGTTGTGAAAGTCTGACTGTTCAATTCAGTGTCTGGAGGCACCTAAGGTGTCTTCAGACATCCCAGTTGCTCTGTCCACCTCTGGAGCAGGGAACAGATCTCCCTCAGGTGCTGTCAAATCTTTCAGTGCAGTGAAGATATTTTAAATATACCTAAAGGTCATCTGAAGTGGCACTAAACAGCTGTATTTTGGTGTCCTAGACCAGGTGTCATAAACCAGGTGGAATTAAGATGCTCCTGTGACCCAGGTTTGTTTTACTGAGAAACTTTAAGTGGTGACTTTAGGACCTTTCCCAGGCAAGGCTGAGCACAGGGTACCTGCCTGCCTTGCCTGGCTGTCGCTGTGTGTTCCTGGTGCTGCTCTGGATCCGTGGCACATCCTGGCAAAGCCTGAGGAAGTGCCCAGGATCTACTGAAGTCAGAGCCAGAGGATGAGCTGAAAGCCAGAATTGATAAGAAGGACATATTTCAGCTAAACCACAAGTGCTAGAGCACAGTAAAATTGTGTGGGGTGGTTTAGTAATTCTTTTTATTTGTTGTACAAGCGTGGGCTGTTAATATTCCCTTTACTTAGCCATGGTGCTAAATGCTTCCAGCCCACTTGATTTAGACTGACCTTTCCCCTCAAGGAACCACTTCTCTATCTGAGGCTCGGGAGTTCTGTTCAGATGGGAAATTTTATTAAAACCTCCTGGCATGTGAGAACAGAATTCCAGAATGACAGAACCACCCCGGTCTTCTGTTGCCAGGGAGGCTGTAAGTTAGTCCTTAATTTCTTGTTGCAATCTCTTGCTGCACTGTCTTTTCTGAGGTGGATTTAGGGATGACAGACACAGGACAGTGAAATTGCTGATCTGTTGCAAGAGCAGGAGCCGGCACGAGAAAGCTGTAACATCCCTCATGAGAGGACAAACTTGTCTGCAGGCAACAGTTTGCCTCTCTGAAATGTATGACTCGAACACTGCAGAGTGCTATGAATAGCTTTCTTTTATTTCTTGTTAGTTATCCTGCCCTTGCAATTCAAATAAGGTATCCATTGTTTAAAAACATCACACCAAAGCTGCATCTGTCTCCGTGCTTTAGTCTTACATGACTGAAATGCTTTGTGAGCTGACTCGGTGATCAGTGCTTAAATTACATAGATGGGCTCTGCATGCAGGAGGCTTAGTACCTACTGAAACTATGGAACAGTGAATTACTGACGTGGAATTTTGATTATGCTGAAGGAAAAAATGTGTTTTTATTGTTGTTTGCTTAAGAGATGACAGGATTAAAATTGAGGAATAAGGTACTAAATGGAACATTCCCTGTTAACTCCACTGTGGAATGGAAGGCCATGGCATTAACCTTTGGGTTATTAATATATTGATGGAGGGAAGGATTAAGAAAAGGGCAGGTTGTGGGACACAAATGGGATAAAGGCCAGAGGCAAATAATTTTGTATTGACTCCAGTTCTAAAAAATAGATTAAAGGCAGAAATTAGAACATTTTCAAAGGTGTTTATGTAATCAAATGTTGCCACTTCCCAAGTGAGATTATTCCTCTGCCCTGGGAGTGGGGAAGCAGGTGTTTGAACTGTTAGTATAATTAAGGGTCAAGTAAAATAAATGTAAATTCAAGGCTGGTGCTTTACTGCAGTGATATGTGCTGTCTCAGAGCACATGGAATGTAACTGCAGATAAATGTTTTGAATCTTCATTCCAAAGTGTCACACGTGTCCCACTGTGATGGGTAAAATGTTTGCCTCCTACTCCCCCTTACCCTGCTATCTCAGTAATTACATTGGCTGTACTGCCTGGATGTTACTTCTGGTCAAGAATCCTGTGTGTTTCACCTGGGAGGATTGGAAAATGTTTTTCTCCGTTCCATAGTCCGTTTTCTCCTGGTTATGGATGTCCCTATGGAAGCTGCTGAGAGCTCAGATCAAAAATAGATCATAATGTGGAAAAACTGAAGAGTAATCCTGATCCTTCTGTGAGAAGCATTGTAGTTGTGTTGAAAAGGGGATTAAAATGTTGAAAGATCATCTCAAGGGGTCAACTTTTATCTCATTAAAGTGATACTTTGGCTTTTGACACCAGTGGGAAGTCAGGGAGTGCTCCCTGGCAGCAAGTGGTGCAGGAAAAGCTGCACAGCAGGGCATGAACCCTGGTCCTAATCCTGATTTAGTGTGACCTTGGGTGAGGTGTTTCATTCCTCTCTGTTTCCCTGTCCTGTAACCTAAACTTAATTATGTGTTTCAGAGGATTTGAGTTAAATAGCTGTTAATTTTAAAGCACTTGGAAAATTATAAGCTCTATCTATTGTTACAGTTTAATGCCTCTCACCTGAAAAGTACAGCTGAAAATGGAGAAGCTCTTACTGGGCATGCAGGTGAGGAACACGGCGATGAGGTGACCTCCACTGAGATTCAGGGCTGGTTGTTTTTCTCTTCCCTGCTCAAAACCAGCAGTGAAGTTCTGCGTGATTCCAGCCACCTAAAGCAGCAGCATAAATCAGGGCTGTATTGGATTCAGCAGCCTGGGGGGCACGTGTCTGTCTGGCGTCTCCCACAGCCCATCACCAGGCTGGGGGCCAGTTAATCAGGTCACCAGGGGGACTTGACCAGCCCTAAATGCAGTTCCTGCCTATGGAGCCTCGGGCTGTGGGGTTGGCAGTCATTGGCAACTGCTACACTGCTCAATTCCAACATCATTCAGAGGGGTGTTGCCCATAAAATAGACTTTAAAATAGTGTTTGTACTTAATTTGGTGTTTTGTGATCAATATATGCACTTACAACTATTTTTTTTCTGGGCTCCTTGTGACTTTTTAGTATCGTGTGGTGCTTGTGGAGAGTGGAGTGAGGAAAATATGTAAGTCTTTCTACGTCATGAGAAAACCAGGTTGGTTAATGGTTATTGATGGATAGCAAATGCTTTGTGATTTATGACAGAACAAGTCAGCAGAGCGTGGAGTCTTGCAAAACACGAGGCACATTGAGTAAGCTGAAAGCTTGCACTGGGTGGCAAAGTGGTGGAGTACAGGTAATCCCAGTTAAATATCATTAATTGTTATCCTTATGTATATGTCTTCCATTGCTCAGGATCGTGTTGCAGTTGTCATCTGGTGGTGACTAGAAACACACTGGCATCGCTACAAGTGCTACATGTCTCCTAGGAAAAGGTGCTTTCCTTAGTGCCAAGCAATTTGTACTCATGTGTAATTGCCTCACTGTTTCTTGTACTGTACAGAATGCCTCCCACCGTTTATAGAATACTGCATAGACATGTGCTGACCAGTTGACAGTCACGTTATTGAACTGGTTTGGGCATTAAAAAGGTTTTTCAGAGCACTTGCTTTGTCATAAAATTTTGTATGAAGGGTAGAAAACCCTCTCAGATCGAATAAAAGCCCAGGACATAGAGAAGGCTCTAAATCACCCCTTAGGCTCCATTTAGGAGCATCTCTGACCATTTGTAATGTGGATTTTACATCTTAAAACTGTAGGGTTACAGCTTGTGTGAAAACTGCTTCTGTACGCAGGACACTCGTCCTATTCCATGGTCAAGATGCATTCAAGTGCTCTCCCACTTGGAGGCTTGGGGTTCACCTGTGCCTGAGCAGGACTGTGCTGAGCTGGGATTCCTCTGCTGGAAGTCACATCACGTCACGGTCCTTTCAATTTTCTGCCTGTCCTTCATCTCTCAGTGTTGGCTGCATGAACACCACAAGCTTTGCTTGTGAGCTGAGCTCACTCTGAGTACGTTTTACAGGTGCCAGATCCTGGCACTCCCTGGGTTGGGAATGGGATGATCCATGAGCCGGGGCCTCCAGCTCTGACATCTCCGCTTGCGTGGTGCTTTCCACCGGAGATCCCGGGGCTGTGCTGTCCCCTCCAGCTGTAGGTGACTGAATGAAGCTGCGTGGGCCTGGCTGTCCCCGTATCTCTTCCCAAAAACACTGGAGCCTTTGTCTCTGGCCTCACCGTGCCCCTGCCATGACAGAGGCTCTCTGTGCTCTCCTGCCAGAGCTGCGCCAGCTTCAGGGGGCTTTTCTTCAGCTGCTCTTTGTCTCGGGGTGTTTATTGTGCTGCTGCAGAGCGTGTGTGTTTGGGGGGGGAGGAGGAGGGGCTCCTGTTTGTGTGGGCTTTATAAACCCAGTGCATTCTTCAAAAGAGATGCTGAGCAAACGGGGTGGTGTTGATGTTAACCCTTCTGTGCCCTGCGTCGCGGAGAAGGCTGTGGGAGGGTGATGAGGTTGCTATGTAAGGTGAGGAGTCTGCTCCCCCTTTGCTCTTAATCCCCTTTGATTTTCTGTGAGTGCCGCACATGTGTGTCGGCAAAGAGCCTCCAGTATGTGGGGAGATGGAATTCATTCTAGGATTTCCCCCCAGAGTCCTTCTGGAACTTGTTTTTGTTGCAAACACTGGCTCACAAGCCCTTTCTGTTTGCATAACTCGCTCTTGCATCCTTGCATTATGTGGCTACATTGGACAACATCTCCTCATTGTGCCATATCCCCACACTTTATGGTCCTGTACTTTAAGGCTTTTCCTTTTGAATAAGGTCCTGAAAGCTGGATTTTCTTAAATTCACAGTGTTGTCACCTGCAGTGGCGTGTCATACCTTCCCTTTGAACCAGCTTCTCTTTAACCAGCTTGTTACAACTTCCGTGGTTCAGATGTCTCTCATTGTTCCTCAGTGCCCGGGGTCCTGTATTTCAAGAGGGCTTTGAAAGATGAAAATCAACGACTCATAAACTTCATTTCCCTTGTAATCACATAATGCTTTGCATTGTTGGTTGGTGGGGAAAAAACCCAACCACCAACCAAACAGAACAGCATCAACTCTCTAACCTCCTTTTGCTCTGCTTCCATAAGAGGATGGGAATTTATAACATGGAAAATCTCTCATCCATCTCTGCAAGAAGCTGCAGCAACACAATTGTCTTAGTGTTGGAAGTGCCAAAAGAGTTTTATATTTCACTGAATCTGTGCTCAGCATAAATGTTTCAGTCCTCCTTTTGTGGTGGTCTGCCTAAATAGCGTATAATGCGAATAGTTTTGTGTGTGATAAAAATACATTTTTTTCAAAGACAGTATCTTTTTTAATTTACTGAACTTTTCCCCAGAAATTATTAGGATTAGATCCAGCATTTCATCAAGTAGTGTGAAGAACTTTTACTTTCAAATAATTTATATCTTTATATCTTTATATCACTATAATTAATAGGGGATTGTAGTTCATGTGTTGAAGCATTTACGTATTATATTATTACACTGGGAAAAAGTTCACCAGGCTGTGTTCCTTTGCAGGGGGTGGGAAAGGAAGAAATGCAGAATAATACAAGCCTTTGAAACATGAATCCGCACAGTCAGTCATGACTAAACCTATTCAAACACTCAGGTGTTTTTTTCCAGGACTGCTCTAGGCTCCAGCATTGTTGTTGTGAGACTCATTTTCTTCATGCACTAGCTCAAATTTACTTTATCCCTTGTTTTTGAAGGAACAGTTTCGGCTGCGAAGCGCACAGGGATCCCAGCACCCCGGGAATTGTCCTCATCCGTGTCCAGGGAGAGAGCTGTGCTGCGTGGTCAAGCCAACACCAGGAAAACACAGCCCAGCCCCACGTCTTCTGGTGCACCAACTCCTACCAAACACGTGCGCCCCACCAGCAAGTCCAAGCAAGAGAATGAAACTGGTGACAAGGCTGTTCTGGAATCTCAGGTTAAAGAACTCCTGGCAGAAGCAAAGACGAAAGATTCCGAAATTACCAAACTTCGTTGTGAGTTGAAGAAATGCAAAGAGAAAGGGTCACTCAATGCTGAAGGAATGGGTGCTTCCAACCAAAATTTAGAAACAGTATCACCTGTTGACATAGATCCCTTAATAAGGACCCTTCAGGAAAAAAACAGGACTTTCCAAAAAGAGCTTGCTAGCCTGGGAGAAGAAAACCGTGCTTTGAAAGAGAAATTGCTTTATCTGGAGAACTCTCCTCTCTCTGACACGACCACAAGCAGTGGAGGCGACAGCAGCCTCCCAACCCCAACTACCCAAGAGTCCAGTTTTGGAAGCCCATCCAAGAATGTGTTGAGGGGCGAAGCGGAGGAGCACAGGCAGCACATGAACGGGGCTGCCCTGCGCAATTCCGGTTCCTCCAGCAGCGATGTCACCAAAGCCTCCCTGTCTCCTGATGCATCTGACTTTGAACACATAGCAGATGTACCTTCCAGGCCAACATCCGCCAGCAGCAACCACTTCAAAGGCTCCAAGTGTTCCACTGCAGGAAGTTCTCCAAACAACATCAGCGACCTCTCTGTTGCATCTCTTACGGAGAGAATACAAAAGATGGAGGAGAATCACCACAGCACGGCAGAAGAACTGCAGGCCACTTTGCAGGAGCTGTCGGATCAGCAGCAAATGGTACAGGAGCTGACAACAGAAAATGAGAAGCTGGTGGAAGAGAAAGCTCTCCTGGAGACTTCATTCCGTCAGCACAGAGATAGAGCTGAACAGCTGAGCCAGGAAAATGAGAAGCTCATGACTCTCCTCCAAGAGAGATCCAAGAATGAAGCTCAAGAGGGGAAGGTCCTCGAACTGGAACAGAAATGTGCAGAAGTTCTTGAAAAAGCACAATTTGAAAGAGAGAAACTGCTCAACATTCAGCAACAGTTAACCAGCAGCCTGCGAAGCTTAGAAAGGGAGCATCAGGATGCCCAGCAGGTCATAAAAAGCCTGAGAGAAGAAAATGAAAAGCTGCTTAAACTTCTAGAAGTGGAACAGCAGAGCAACAGCACAGTGACAAAAAGTCTGGAGGACTGTAAAATTGCCTTGGAAGGTCTGAAAATCGAGAATGGCTCTCTCAAAACTCAGCTGGAGAACGAGAAACAAAAGGCTGCAGAAATCAACGTGATGGGCTGCACCTCTGACAACTCCGAGGTGCAGGAGATGCTCAAAGTAGCCCACGCAGAAAAGGCTCAGTTAGAAGCCTCTTGCACTGAGCTGAAACAAGAGCTGCTGAAGGCAAACAGTGAACTGAAGCACATTCAGGGGCTGCTCTCGAAGGTAAAGCAGTAACAGCTCTAAAATAAAGTGGTTGTTTCTGTCCTTCCATAAGTAGGTTGCTCTTTACGTTGTTGTTGAGATATTGATTATAAGTTTCAGGATTTAAATTGTATGAATTAGCTTTGAATAGAAGCTGGGGTTATATGATTATTGTCTCAGTTTCTGCTGCTATATCCATGTTTTCTCAGAAATAACTGTTAGCATAGCTGTGTTTATAAACTCATAACTATTTTGTCCTAATACCTTCTGTAGAAATTACTCTTTTAGTAAATAGAGTTGTGTCTATCAAAATGGGAGCAAAGAGCAGATCAATAAAAAATTACTTTGATATTATGTGCACAAATAGTGTAAATCACTTGCTAATCAGATGGAGAGAAGGACATAAATAGTTAGCTGTGAATATTAAATTCTGAATAATGAATCACAATTAATTAGCAGTGAAATAGAGGTGTCATTGGTCATGAGAACACAAGGACATAAGTTAATGCTCAGAGAAACTTATAGTTGCCAGCAGCATGGCTAATGATGCACAGTCAAGCTCCAGATGAGATAATTCTCATAAAACAAATATTTTTACAAAAAAGAAATACTCTGTTTTGGGATAGGTAAAGTAATGGGAAAAAAAAATATTTTAGAACAATTTACTTCATTTGTGAGTTTATAGCTTTGCTCCAGTAAAGCTTAAGCAAGTTACTGTCCCTGTTTTCTGTGTGATCCTGGATGTTCAGAGGAGCTGCAGTGTGAGGCATCATGCAACAAGTGTTAATAAAGCACAAGCAGTGATTATGTCCCAGTGCTGCAGAAGGGAGCATTCTTCTCATGCTCCCTTCCTGTATGGGGAAGGGAGCATGAGAAGAATGATAAAATTGGCTGCAGAGGAAGAGAGCGTTGCCAAAAAGCACCTCCATGGTTTGAGTGATTTGGAAAATCCAGATGTCCTTTCAGCTAAAATAGGTGACCACAGCAAATGGAGGTAGTAGGGGAAGCTCCCAAGTACTTTCTGGAGCTGCAGTTCATGAAGAATAAATGAAAAACTGCTGAGTGCTCAGACTCTGTACCAAACTTTTTATTGCTTGCTTTGGAAACCACAGATTTCCTTCTTTTTACTCTTCCCTTCCCTCGAATTAAGCTGTTTTGAATCACTGGCTATTCGTGACACCCAAACAAGACCACAGGCTTCTGTAAGGCTGCCCTTTGGTGAGGCTGTGCCAGTGCTGCTCACTGAATTGGCAGCCTGCACCTTTTCCATAACTTGTACATACTCAGAGAGCTCCCCCCAAACCTGGAAGCATTGATCAGTGGGCTGAGCCAACAAACTGAAGTGCAGCAGATTCCCCCTTCAGTAATTCCAGATGTCCCATATCCAGAAATACACTTATCTGCAGTAGTTGGTTCTGCTGTGTGTGTTTTCACAGTCCATTGAAAATGCACATGGTAAAAGCAGCAAATTGTTAATGTGGATGAACTGATCATCATCCTGGCCCTAAGGCAGTGATATCACTTTCATAATGTGCTACAGAAATAAATGTGGAGCTTTCTGGGAGTATAATTCCTCTCCCTTCATTAACTGCAGAGATTGGTTTGGAATTGTGGTCATCATATAGAAAAAATTCATTTCCTTTGCAGCATCTTGTATTGTCTTTATTGCCAGGAAAGAAAACTGACTGACATAGCTCATCTCTGCTTCCTGAGACTCATTTTAATTGAAACTGGGTGTACACAATGCTTAGAACACAGGTTCAGCTCTTAAATCCGTGAGGTGCCCAGAAAAACCTCTAATGAGTGAGATCTCCTAAGAAATAAGGACAAACTTGCAGCTTTCTTTCCTCCATCCCAGGCTGAGAACGAGTATGGGCAGCTGAAGGAGGTGTGTGACCGACAGGCCGAGCAACTGAGCAGAACCAGCCAGAAGCTGCAGGAGAAAACATCAGAGAATGAAGCTGATATCAAAAACCTGAAGGAGACCATTTTCGAGCTGGAAGACCAGGTGGAACAACATCGTGCTATAAAACTCCACAATAACCAGCTCATCAGTGACCTGGAAAGTAGGTGGAAAAAAGGATTTAAGTGAACTTATTTGAGGGGCTCAGTTATGGCTGCAACAGGGAGGAGGAAGAGGCCTGCCCTTTACAAATATTCCAGTTTTAGATACTCCCTTCTGCTCATGCACAAAAGTACTGCTTTAACAGATAGTGCTATAGATGGAATATTAGAGACCGTCTCCAAGCCTCATTCTTCAGTGAAGGAAGTATTGCCCATTCTAGAAATTGGAATTATTGCTCTTTTAAAGAGCTTTTCGGGCAAAGCACTGGGAAGAGCAGTAAAGTCGTAGTTGCTGTGGATGGGGAGCTGCCACCTGGTGGAACCAGTGGTTGTTCCACACATCAGTGATCCCTCGGGCTGTGTGTGCTGAGTAAGTGAATCCACGTGGGATTCTCTAAATTTCAGTCTGGTTTAATACCTGAAAGTAACAGGATGCATTTTGGAGATGTCTGAGTGACAAATCTCCTGTTGGTTCCATTCCTGATCATTCAGATTAGTCTATTTTATTGGCTTTGCTAAATTTCAGTTTAGTCTATTTTAGTGGCATTACCAGAAGCAAAACCAAATCAGCTGCTCTGCCCTCCCGTTTTCATTTTCACTGTTGCCCTTGTGTGTTTAATAATCTTTTCACGTATTTTATCATTCCTAGGTAAAGCAATGAAGCTGGAAGAACAAAAGCAAGATACAGAGAGGCAGCTGAAGGCTCTGACTAAGCAGATGAAGGTAAGGTTTAAGCTCCAAAACAAAGCTAAGCTGAGCTTTTATTGCAGTACTGGATTTGAGAGAGGCATTGTGTTTCCTAGAACAAGTGTAGAATTTCTTTCTGCACCCTTTAAGTCTTCATTCTCTTCACTTTGGACTTCTTGGTAGTACTGGAGTGGAAAGCTTAGCATGAGTTTCTTTGCCAATGTTTTAGGTTCTATAAAGAGACAAGTGTTTCGTTTGACCCCAGCACCACCTTAAAATTGTGGGGAAATCCTGGTTGCTTGTGATCTCTGCCAAAGAGACCAGTAACTAAGTGCTCGGCTCGAGTGGGTGCATTTTTACAGCAGTTTGGGGTTGTAATTGCCCTTTCCAGGAGGACACAGAGGAGTGGAGGCGTTTCCAGGCTGACCTGCAGACTGCAGTGGTTGTAGCCAATGACATTAAGTGTGAAGCTCAGCAGGAGCTCCGTGTGGTGAAGAGGAAGCTGCAGGAGGAGGAGGAGAAGAGTGCCAGGCTGCAGAAGGAGCTGGATGAAGTGAAGGGCAGCAACAGGTTGGTTGTTCACCATTTACCAAGGCCAGGAGTTGATTCCTGTGCCTGCTAACACGCATGCAAACAGTGCTTTGTCACTAACTATTCACTGCCTTGGATGTGCATCTTGTCTGTTTGTAACTCTTCTGGCAGATTATGTCTCTTATTCTAAGACGTTTCTGTTCTTTTTCTTTTTGGCGATCTAGTTCTGTCAACTAATCAGCAAATATTAAGGTAGTAGCAATTGCCAATATCCTCTGATAGCTTTGCTCTCAATATGGTTTTGCCTTCCTAACTCTGTGCAGCTGTATTAAACCACCTGTGGAAAGATTGGTTGGGTACAGATATTCCAGAAGAGAACTTCTTAACCTGAGGGAAGTCAATGAAGAAGGACAAAGTAAGACAAGCAGTCATCTGTTCATCAGAAATGCGTGTCAAATTAATTTTGCTCCTCTAGATTTTGCCATTTAATCTCTTTCCTGGTAAATCCAGGGCCATTGGCAGAATGGCCACAGGAACAGGGTGAATCTGTCATTTCTTTCAGGTGAAGTAACAGTCCAGCTCTACATTGCACTTATTTGCTCACTGTTTTCCATTGAAGAGTTTCCACAGCAGCTGTACAGTAGATGGGACTAAAAATATGGGAGAGCTTTTTTTGTGGAGGTGTATGGATCAGAATTCCTGGATTGAACAAACAGAAAAACTTCTTTTCAGAAAATAAAGGAATGTTTTTAGGCTCCAGTTTCATTAGCAGAGTCCCAAGTGAAGGCACAGAAAAGCTATTACAGACTATGTACTCAGACAAAATGATTACCAGACAGTGCTTAAGTTCTGGGCTCTGTTTCCATTCCTAATTTGTTCTTAATGAAATTTCTCTTGTTGAAAGCGGGGTTCCTATATGAGGGTGGGGAATCATACTCTTATAGTTTCCCCTCTGTATTATTTTGGCTTTTAAGATGTGTTTGATAGTACTTGAATAGGGGATGACCTGCTAATTTGCAAACTGGAATATTTATCTTCCATCCGTAAGGAACATTATCAGCTCTCTGGTATAAGAAGCCTGAGCTACAGATACTCCTGTTTAAATTGGAACCCCAGGATCCACACAGCTGTGGTTCCAGGAGGAGGTGTTCAGACATGCATTTAATGAAGTCAGTTTTGGCATTTGTGTCTCTGTGTCACACACACACGGATGTGTCTGTCTCTCTCATGTTGGCTCTCTGTGTGGCTTGCTTTGAGTATTGCCTTGGTTGTGGAGCCAGGTATGCTGTCTGCAGTGGGCAATATTGATTCTCTTTCAAGGGCAGGTAATGAAACCAAATTTTGCATCTGTCAGGATAATTAATTTGACTCTCAGAGTGTGCAAAGTGTACTGAGTGGTATGGAGAACATAATGAAGCCTATGGAAGTCACTGTCTAAACAAACCAGTGATCAGCAGCTAAACACTGGAATTCTAAAACTCTGCTGACCTATGAAACAAATTCCTGAAGTCGCCAAAGCTCCTGCTGAGAGACAGTTCTACACTCCCAGATATTTTTGCGTTCCTTAGGTCTCTGTCTTCCCCAGCACCTCAGCTTCTTTCACCCAGGAAATTCTGGGGGTATTCTCATCATCACTTTGTCAGCTTTCACGAATGCCACTGCTCAGAATCAGCAGTAGGTTCTGGTACCTGTGGTGATTTTGGTGTGTGCTCAGCCCTGGTGGAAGCAGTTTGTAGCATGATACCTTAAGGGAGTCTGTAAAGTATTCCTCATGTTTGCTAATGCTGAGCAGCTGCATGCTCAGCTGAATGTCTGACAGTCCCTAGTGAAAGTTTCCTGTCTGATTTTTAAGCTCTTATTGGAAAATGTACCTTCCAAAGAGCTTGCTACTCAAAGGTTTTTGGCAAAATCTCAGCCATCTCTTGAGGGTCATTAGACTCCACCTCATAAATTCATCTTGAAGCCAATTTATCTCCTACGACATCCTGCCATTTTACTGTTTGCCTGTGGCTGCCTGAGTTCCTGCCTCCGAGTTTGATTTCACCGTTACGTTCTTCTAATCAGACAAAAAGTCATTTTTGGTTTAGGAACAGCCAAAGAACTTGCAGAAAAAATCCTGATGAGGTCATCACAGTTCATCTCAACGAAGGTAAGAGCCTCCCAAAGGCATCTTTAACACAGATTAAATGTCTAATTCTATGACTAAGAATGTTGGGGGGGAGGTTGGACAAGCATCAACCAAACGGAATAAGGGAAAAAGGAGTTAACTTGTCCCAAGTTAGTACTGGTTGAAACTACAAATTGATTAACCCGTGCTTCAGGCAGTTTTCTATGATATTTGACATCCTAATTAATGTTATTTCTCTGCAGTAAAATGCAGAAGCTTACAATCCACTGTTGTGTAGCTGTCTCCTCACAGGTAGCGGAAATTGAAGTTGAATAGTCTCCATCCTTGGAGGTTTTCAAGACCAGACAGCATAAGATCCTGAGTAAAAGTTTCAAGGTCTGGCTTTGACTCTTTGGCTTCAAATTGTCAAAATTATTTTGGCACTAAAACATTATGTGCCTTGAACCAGGAACGTGGAGGGAAGACAGTTGGGCCAGGAGTAGTACTTAGAGAAATTAAATCTGTAATTAAATGAGCGATTTCTTAGGATGATAAAAGAATTAGCCAGATCTTCAAAAGGAAGCCTAAACTGAACATTGTGATGCATCCCACTAATTTGCTTCTGTTCTTCCTCCTAAAGTCTCAAATGCCACAGCATGGCAGTGTCACATGCTTTTCCCCTGGAAATGAGCTTGTACTCTGTGTATTAAACCCCACTGTCAGTCTGTATGTGCTGATGTGCTGCTCATTTGTGCCTGTGTTTGCAGCTGTTCTGTCTCACAGAGGTTTCATAGTTCGCTCTGCTCTCACAGCAAGCAAAGGAGGATGGCAGAGCAGGGCCCTCAAAGCAGTGTTTGTTAGCTCGGTTTGCTCCTCAGAGTTGTTTGGTGTGGGGGTTTGGATTTGTTAGGGAGTTTTTGGTGGGTTTTTTTTACACTGAGTGAGGTTATTCCGCCCCCTTTAGTGCAAGGACCCTGAAACTCTGGCTGAGGTAGTGCAACTCAGCTGCCTGGATGGGTTCATGTACCCCTTTTGAATGAATAGTCTGAAATGACCAGAGGAGAGGAAAGCCAGGAACACTGCCATCCCTGTCCTACATTCTTTCCCTGGCTTTAAATAATTAATTTCTTCCTACCTGAGCAACAGAGATTTTTTTTTTTTTCAATTTTGTATTTTGTACTGTTGTTGCTCATCGTGTCTCAAAGCCAAATTGGTAGAGTGCTAAGGCACTCCTTTAACTGTTCTAGCCACACCACTGGCATTTCCCCCACTGCCCTTAATTTAGAGATGATGGGATGCTGTAAAATAGACCTGTACCTCAGGCTGGGCATTGTGTGGCTTTTCATAACCTCCCCAACTGCTGTCTGTCTCTCCACAGGTGCCTGATCTCTGCCAGCTAACACAGCCCTGAAAGGAGGCACAGCCTGGCCTATGAGATGCTGCAGGACTTGCCTTCAACTCCCAGCTGAAAAAGGGAAGTTTCAATGCAAGAAAGCACCTCTGTTTTTTTTTTACCCTGCAAAATTCAAGTGTATTGCAAAGTGTGAATGCTCAGGTCCACCTCTTCCCCATGGGCAAGAGCCTCTCTCTTTGTTTCAGAAGGCTTCTCTCTTCAGAAGACACCAGGAGGCAGAAGAAGTTCTGAATTATTCTAAAGCCAGCTAAGCCATAAGAAGTAATCACAGAGATTTGGGGATCTGAAATAACTGAGAGCTTTTTTTTGGAGGGATGGGGCTATTTTCCTTGAAACAGGCATTCAAACATGCCATTTTAATCTTAAACAAGATAAAACTGAGTGTGTATGTCTGATTTGTAAAATTTAATGGCACATACGTGAATTTTCCGTACAGTATTATATCCTGTGATCTATCTCCGTGTGTAAGAGAACAGATGGTTTGTACAGACACACAAACTTGGTGATAGGTCGCTGAAATCCAGCAGCAAAACTGAGTAGAAACATGGATTTACTCACTCATTTTCAGCTGCTCTCCAGGTTTCAGATTTCCAGTCCTGCATTGACAAGACACTCGCCACTGGGTGGCACGGCCGAGCCAGTGGTGTTGGGAAGGGACAACCACGGAACGTGTCCTGCTGTGACCTTCCAGGAGGTTTGTCCTCCTGGAAGAACTGCAGATGGAGAGAAGAGAAGGAAAAGAAATGAATGTATCGAGCCCCTAGTAAACCCCCTCTCAGAAAGGAGTTGTTCTCATGCCTTTAACTCAGGTGAAGTATATGATGATCAGGGAGAACTTGAAGTTCAGCTCTGCAGCTGGAGAGACCTGGAGAGAGCTTTCCATGGATGCTGAAGGAAAACTTAGAGATTGCCATCTCTACCAGGAGAGTCTCACGATCTGTTCCAGGACTGGAATTCTGTGTTTTGGCTGTGGGATTTCTGTCCTTTTCTTCGGGATGTGAAGACCTAGCAAGGGCCTGGTGTGGGAGCAGGCTGAGCTAGTGGAGAATTCCACAGGATGTCCTGGCTTTGGCATGGCCCCCACCTTTGTGCCGTGCTACTGGAGTGTTTGCCTATATGCACACTTGTGTTGCCTTTCTTTGCTGTGCTGGCAGCTGTTGAATGTTGTTTTTTATGTTTAAGAAATATACATTGAAGTGCCAAATAAATGTTTAAGTGTTTGGAATTGTCTGCTGCCTGCCCTTGGCCTCTCTTCTATTCTGTGCATCGGTAGCTGTGTGTCTCTTCTTTGTGTGCCTTGGACTTCAGGAGGAGTCACAATGACAGGAACTGTGTCAAAGATGAGATTGGGGAGTTACTATTTCTGAAAATGTGGTCCTGTGGTCTTAGGCCTCCTGTAACAGTCATCAGAGCAGTTTAGAAACGTTACAAACATTGAGAAGGCTGAGTTTGCCAAAAATCTAAACAGTAAGCACAGAAAGACTTGAACCTTGTCAGTCAGTTGTCCACATATTTCAAACCTAGCAAACAAGGAGACTCACTCTTGCTATTAGAGAAAAGCTCACTGCATCTACTTCTCTCACCAGTGAATGAATGAAACTCGGCAGTGGTTTTGTGAAAGGGACTGCACGTTTTAATTCCTTTGTGGCTCCAGCGCTCTGCTTCCTCCTGGAGCTGCTCCACTTCAGCCAGCTGCACGTGCAGCATTTATCTGTGTGAACCATTCATTCTTGTTTCCAGGAAAGCATACAGCAGTTGGTGACATTTTGTTCAAATCCCTCCTTTCCGTAGCAGAGCTTGTGTAGTCTCTTGGATGGCCTAAGCTGAAGAAATAAGGAGGAGTCATTTTGGGTTTGAAGTTACGGCTTGTCCTTAATCTTTCTAATTTGTGGTCTGTACTGTCCTCCTGAATTAGCTACTGCGAGTTAAGCTCTTGCTCTTCTGCTTCTCTGTTAAGAAGCCCTTCTCTGTGCACAGACATGCATCCCCCTATCATACGGATTGTTCTTTTTAAAGTTGGAAGGTGCTCACCGATTTCATCTCTCCGTTGCTTGTTGGCTGGCATATGTTGTTTTAGTTGAAGCAAGTGGCTCTCAGGGCTGTTAATTCTTCCCTTTTATGCCAAGGTTTGCGGCGTGGGAGGCCTCGGTTTTTTGTTATGATTGTGTTTAATCAAGGAGGTTGTTTCAGGCTGCCTATTACAAATACACAGATGGAAGATTACGGGAAGCATCCTAAAAAAAATTGAAGCTGGTTGTAGCTCCAGCACTTGAATCTCCATAAAGACAGAATAATGGCACCTGAATTCTTAGTGGACTCTTCTGTGGCACAGGGGCTGATCTAGTTACTCTGTTTAACATGTTTGCATCCCTTTGCAGTCAAAGGCTAGGCTGAAAGTGTAATAGATTGCACTGGGTGGTTTGGGATCCTGAGGCAGAAATTTATCCTTCCTCCATACTTTGCTAGAAGCAGGACTCCTTTCAACTTTTGTGGCTTGTGTAACTCAGGTGCAGATGCTGTCACCTGCTGGTTTGTTGTTTATGCTTTATGAACCACAGAACAAAAAGTCAAGGCTGGAACTTAGAGCTAGCAAAACACTGGCTCCCTTTAGAACCCAGTGAATCTTATCCAATCTGCCTTTCCTCCTTATTGGATTAAATGAGAATGGAATTGAAGTGGCTTTTTCTCCAGCCATCTGCCTCTGCAGGCTCCCCTGGCGCACAAGGAGCTTCCACGAATTAGCAAAGAAATAGCAAAAGTCTGCTTAAAGACAGCACCTCCTTAAGCTCTGCCAGAAATAGAAACTTGAGTCACTCTTATTCTCTTGTTCACTGACACCCTTTAGCCTCTTTCATTTTCTGATGGCTAGAGGGAAAGGAAAAGGCTCTGACTTCTATTTTTAGCTCACAGAAGTTGTTCAACCCCATAGGCACTTTCTGGATGGAGTCCTTCAGCCACCTTATGAAATCTTTTCTGGTTTTGTGTTCATGTAGCTCCTGGTGTGTATCAGACATTGTAAATACAGAGAGGTGTGGTGATGGCTCAGAACCTGCTGCTCAGCAGCTCCTGTGCAGGTTCTGAGCAGGTGGGGAGAGGTACAAATGATCTCTTTTTACATGACTAGAGTTTATTTCCTTGCAGCTTTCCTAAACTAAAGCTAGGTAGTTGCACTCCAAGGCTACCTGAGAAATACAGGTAAGTCTCTAAAGAATATCATGTAAAATACTTGACCAGAAGCAACAGTTTTACTGTGTGATTGTATTTGATGTTTAACACAGCTCTGAGCTTTCCTGTATGAATTCCTGTAAGTCCAGTAGCTGACCTTGATGTCAGAATTTCTTTTCAAAGGAGTAACTTAATTATCTGTCCTGTTAAAATATGTAACCTTTTCTATTTGGTTTGTCTATCTTCATTCCAGCCATTGGATTTTGGCATTCTTGTGTCTGCTAGGATGAAGCACTTAACAGTTTGATTCCCCATATAAGTGCTTATGGATTGTGATGGAGGGTTCATTTATTCAGCAGATGTCTCTGTTGACAAGTTGTTAAGTGTTGAGTTTTTACTCTGAAGTGTATTTGCTTTTTGGTTGCTTTCCTCAGTATAAACTGAGAGCCACAGCAGCCCCTCGGTACCTGTGCTGTATGGAAAGCCCATCTTGGGGTAATTACTGATGATTACTCAAAAGTCTCATCAAATTGCTTTGCTTTTTTTGCCTATGAAAATCCTCCTTCCTGTGTGAAGATTGGGAGTGGGGATGAAATGGTTAACAGTGCAGAAGAGTTTGTTAGACTCAGCGATTTAGTGTTTGCCAGGCACTGCAAGAAAAGAACCTGAGTATTCTAAGAGTGAGTGGTCCCTGTTCTGGGCATCACAGTAAAACCTGCACATTGTTGGATTTGCCTCACTAGCTTTGAAGACCTTTAATCTCTGCTTGCACTTCCTGTTGGCCCTGACTTTGGCGTGGTTTGTGCTTTGCAGGCTGGCAGCTGAAGAGGTGGATTCTCTGGAGTCAGACACAGCCAACCGCTGGCAAGGGGTCTGCCTCAGCAGAGCATCTCCCACGCCCCCAGAATCTGCAGCCACTGTGAAGTCACTGATAAAGTCATTTGACTTGGGATGCTCAGGTATTTGAACATTGGAGTTTGTAGTAAAAAATTTTCTAGCAGTGAGCAGGCTCTGCTTCTTGCTTCTGAATGGGTATTTTCTGTCAGTGCTTGGTGCATAAATACCTGTGGAGTGTCACTGCACAGTGGTTCCCTGTTCTGACAAGAGTTGGGTTTGAAATCCAGATGTTGCCATGTTTTTTCCTTGCAGGTAGCAGTGGACAAAATATCCCTGTTCACAAGGTGCCCAGGAGCCCTCTCAGTGGAATTCCAGTGAGGACAGCCCCAGCAGCTGCTGTTTCCCCAATGCAGGTACAAGGAGCCCTTCTGTCCTTGTAGATTCAAAAGAGGTGGACACAGTGCTGGCTCCAGCATCTGCTGTCAGGGGGAAGGGGAAACTCATCTGTTTGTTTGCTGTGGAACATCAAATGCTGTGGTCCTAACAAAAAGGATCAAAGTGAGTTTGTCTTGACTTCAGCTTAGAGGTCTCAGTGGACGGATGTGAACTCTGTGGAATACAGTTCTGAACTTTTATCACCATGGACCAGAAAAGAGGTTTCAATTATTGGGAGTGAGATATGAGAAACATCACACTGAACTAGGGAGCTGGCATGTGAGTTGGGAGACATGGGATTGAAGTTCTGTGCTCCCAGTTATCCAGTAAGGTCTGGGAATTTTGTGTTAATGCCTGATGATGGGGTATTAATGTTGAAAATTGGTGCTGGGGCTGCAGAGACAAGAATCCTCCTGACATACGACTGGGGGTGTTTGGAACAGAGTCAGGGTTGGGAACAGGCATCCTTACTTTTGGTTTGTGACACTAAAATTGTGTTTGGCAAGAGAAAAAGTCGTACAAATAGAAGCGTGAAATGGTTCAGGAACCGATGTATTACCAGATAAAATATTGTCCCTTTGTCCTTTTATTTCTCACAATTATTTACCCAGCTCTAGGTCCAGCTGATACCCTGCTGAAAGGTTTCCATGTCCCTCCATGTGCTTTGTGATCTTGAGATAGCAGAAACTTCTTTCTGCTCACCTATTTCAGCATGATGGCCAGTGCTCCTTTAATTACCTTTTGCACCTTTGTTTCACAGAGACATTCTGTCTATACCAATGCCAAGCCAGCCAGCAAGGGCATTGCCAGACATGCAGATCTGTCAGACCTCCCTCTGGCAGGTAAGTTGTGGTAAATGTACAGATACTGCCTCTTTTTGTTAATTAAACTTGTTAGTAACTGTTGGCCTCTGCCTGGGCCATTTTTCCTCTTCTTACATGGTCAAAGGAAACATGGAAAGTGCCTCCAGTGTCTTTGTTTTACAGACCTTATTAATTTTGTTGTGCTTCTATACCCATCTTGATCATAACTAAAAAACAGCTGATTTATTGTGGTTTGCCAACACAAACTCGCCTTCTTTATTCCAAAGTATCCATGGCACCTCTCTAATCCACGCGGTGGAACTGGAGAGGGTTGGATTTTGTTCAATGTGTATGTCTCTGGAACAAGCCCAAAGCACTGTCTTCTGAGGGTTTATTTGTTTTTAAACTGAGCTTCATTTGAAATACATCAAACATTTCAGATACCGATGTGACTCTTTTAGGAGCAGTCATATTTGGGCTGGAAATAGTTTGTTTTGAGAGTTCTCAAGAGATGAGTTTGTTTTCATTTCACACTTTGCTTTTGTTCTCTTGTCATTTAATATTCTTTTCTACCAGTGTTTGTTTCCCATTTTCTCTAGGGCCCTTTATTTTGATTATCTGGTCCTGAATGTAGTTGTTGCATTGGAATCAAAGCTAGCAACAATAGATTTCTTTAATTTTTAGGGACAGATGACATATTATGTTCCTGTACTGAAACTGCAGAGAGGGACAAAAAAAAAAGTCAGTCACAACTTCTTGATGGGTAGCCTGGATTTTCTGCAATTGTTTGCCAATACAGGAGAGAAATTAGAACCTGCCTTCCTTTTTAGACTCTTCAGATATTCTGCCAAGGCTCCTCTTTCATCACTCAGAGATGGAGAACAGCAGAACAGATTATAGGGTAGATGGCAGCATAGACAAGTAACATCTTGTGCGTGTGACTGGGTTCTCCTGCAGGAGTAAATGCTCAGCAAGCTGAAGTGTCTGCTTCTGTCTAGGGGAATGGACAGGGTTTATTTACTTGTATCAGTTGGTTTCCAGGAAGTCTTGCGTGAGTGTATAGATCCCAAACACAACATAAGACCTTTTTAATCTCTACCAGTTTACTGTAGAGTGGAATAACTTATCAGCTGTGTAATAGAATGCCAGTCCTTAACAATAAATATCCCACTCTAGGCCGTGGATAATTTCTGTTATTACCCGTAGACAGTTGTTCTGCGAAAATCTGTTACAATCAACAGATATTTTATAAGCCATTGTATGGTAAAAATGTATGGTTGCTTATCTAACAAGTTCCTGTATTTACAGCTTCTCTTTGTACCTGGATTTAATTTAGTTCAAATAATCCATAGCAAAGGCTTACTCACTGTAAAGCTGTAATAGCTCTGGTTCCAATCTAAATAATCCTAGAAGGCAGTTGATCCAAGCCCTATGCAAACAACACTGAGTCAAAAATTATCCCCAAGGAAATCCAGAGTGAAGCAGTCTCCATAATAAAAATCTTCTGGCTGATTCCATCTGACCAGTGTCACAGCAGGGTTCTGTGATGTCCCTAATATGACCCAAATGTTACATAGTTGGAGAGGAGCATGGATTACTTCACCCAGAGCTGGTCTTTGGCTGTGGTCTTTGAGAGTCAGAGGTTTACTGGCTCCATCTGGAATTTCTAGCACCCAAAAATAAGTCAAAGGAAGCCGAAGCTGAGATAAGAAGGAATTCACACCTCGGTGATGTGGCGTTAATTGATAATTATTATGGGGAGGTGATTGAAAAAGAGGAGAAAAAGTTGTGTCCCACATTCAGTAATTTCTGATAACGTGATGTGCAGTCCTGGCTTGTTACATCACCTCATGTATTGATAGGCAGTGATTTTCTTTTGACTGTATAACAATATGTATCCTAAATACATTATATAAATATACATGGTATGTTTAAGAAAGATACAGATGCATCTGCTGTGAATATACTGAGCCTTCCCAAAGTTATGTCAGAGTGGATGCCAGACACCATGTGGAATAAGTGCCTTTCCCTGGGTTGTGTTCAGGAGGCTTTCTTGTTACAAGCCTGCTAATGGCAGAAAATAAATCACAGTACTAGGGCTGCTCAGTCATCTGGTGAAGATATCTGGTGCTCAGCTTTTGAACCTTTAGGACTGTAGATTCTGGTATTTCCCTTCATTCACCTGAGGCCCCTACCCCCCAGCAGGAGTATCAATCACAGGAAACCAGGCAGCCTGTACTGTTGAAATCATCAAAGCCATTCCTTGTTGTGGTCACCTCTAATCTGCTCAAGGTTTCCTAGCCCCATGTGTGTTTAATGAACAAATGAGTACATTTGTTTAGAATCAAAACAACAGACTACATATTGTGTGCTGGGGTGGCAGCACAGTGATGAATCAAATTCCTCAGGCTGCAAACTGACAGCTTTTTTTTTTTTTTGATTCCCACAGACCTTCTGAAGGGGAGAAATGAAGAGCTGAAACCAGACCATTACCTCCGCAAAAGCCCCTCCCTGGAATCCCTGAGCAAACCCCCGATGGCCTTCAGCAGCAGGATGCTTTCCTCTACCCCCAGCTGCTTGAAACCCCAAAGCAAACTCAGGTACCAGCCCAGTTTCCTGGGAAAAACAGGAAAGACCAACAAGCATTACTTGGCACCAAGATAAATCTTTTAATCCAGAGGACCCTGTCTCCAGAGCAGACTCTGCTGGCTGGTCTTTGGGAATTACCAGGCTCTGTCAGATCCAGATATTAAACTTCAGATTGTAATGATCACAGTTATCTGTAAGATGAGAAATGAGGAAATGAGGATAGCAAGCTTTCAGAAGCTACTGAGTTGTACACAGGACTTCCATCATGTGTACGTGTGGTCAGCCCTCATTATCTTACTGTCATTTTGCTTGTTGTGGTGAGCTAAAAACCAAAGGCTCTGAGGGCTGAAGGAAACTGGACACGTAATTTTCTTCTCTCTTGAGAAAAAACACACATTTTCCTCTGATCTCCACCATTATTTCCACCAGTAGAAGCTGTAGAGTGGAGACAGTGTGGGTGTTTTGATTACTGGCCTTCAACTGTCCTCAGCTTTCACATCTTTCATTTTATTCAAGAACTCGTTCTGCAGCAGCTCAGCTGGGTGTGAATTTGCTGTTACAGATTCTTTAGGTAGTTCCTTGCAATTTTACACCCTAAATCCTAGTTTTTAATATATGAAATAAAGAGATTACTTGAAAATTGTGTAAGTAAAGCTGATGACAATAATAGCAGAAACGTTTGGTTAACACACACCACTGGATATCCACAGGTTCTGTTTTTTTCAGCTCTTTGTGTGCAGTGGCACCACCTGAATTTGCCTGGTGTAAAGGAAAATACTAAATGCAAGCTCCAAAAGCTAATTCAGTTTGGTTTATGTTCATGCTCTGTGCTGCCATTTTGCTTTGTCATACGGATATTATTTACACACTGGTAAAAATTAAGAGATTTCAAATGTTATTTATTGTCTTCTCCCTTCTTCCCTGGTTTAGTGTGGAGAGAAAGGACCCCCTGGCAGCCCTGGCTCGGGAGTATGGGGGTTCCAAGAGGAATGCTTTGTTGAAATGGTGCCAGAAGAAGACTGAAGGTTACCAGGTGAGGGAATAGGTACCTTTCTACTTAAATCACTTTCCCACAGGTGTGCAGTAAGCAATGTCATTTCAAAGAAGTATGAATATTACTGTATGTTGATTTTTGCACATTTGCTTCCATGAGGTGTTTCCATCCTCTTCCTTCAGATTTCTTTAACACTGCAGTCCCCAATATTGCATTGTCATAAGTAATTTGTATACAAACCCCAAAATACTTACTGCACCAAAGGTTGCTGATGGTGAGAAACAGTGTGTATGTGCAGCAGCCTCAATTTGGCATCAGTTTTTGAAAGTACATCCTAATACTTTTTTCTGTAGGTTTCTGTGGGCAGTATGTTATTGTGTGAGTTTTTTCTTTAGTCCTGTCTGCAAAGCCAAAGAAATATTTCATTGTGTGGCCTTGGCCAAATGAAGTTTGCACCTTGATTTTACAAAGACTGCCTGAGGCTGTCTCATTTCTTTGCAGAGCGATTTTCACTGTTAAACAGGGATAATGGTTTGTCCAGGTCTTGCATGGCCATTGCTGTGCTTGCCTGGCTCGTGTTGGTGTGCAGTTGAGTTAAGCCTTTGGTTCTTCGAGGAAGGCAATTACAGACAATATTTCATCCTGTGATAGGTGCTGGGTGTGCAGGAAAGTCTTGGTTTGGTAATGTTGGGAGTTTTCTTTCTTAAGAATAATATTGTTTGTTACTTGGAGCAGAAGACAAAAGCAGTTACCACCACATGATGTGCACCCTGGAGCAAGTCTCTAATAAAAGCAGACTCCATCTTTTAAAGTCAATAATAAAATATTTTTTTTCTTCCCGACCAGCTCTTTATGAAGCATTAGCTGCAGGGTGCAGGGGTTTGGAAGAGAAGACAGTAGCTTTCCTTTCAGTTGTTTCCTAGCACTGGTGTGTTCATCTGGCTTGCAGCAGTTTCCCAGCACAGGTTAGACACAGCTTAGAAAGAATAAGGCCAGGGTTAGAGTTTAGCCTCCAGTTCTGTGATACTGCCTCAAAAACTACAGTGCTGTCCCCTGAAATTGTGTTCTACGCTGTGTTGATTTATTTTCTATCTCCTCTACTAAAATTCTCCTGGGCTTGGATTTGAAAGTATGTGGGAGTGGGAACATTCCCATGCAGTCCTCAGATAACAATTAATGAAATAACAACTTTTCCAAGTCTAACTCCTGTTAAGCCAGCAAACCCTTCTCTCAGTAACACTTTCGCCTGGCGGTGTTGCCCTTTTTTTGTTTGAAATGGCACCTGTGGTGAGCTTCCTCCACTCTCTTAAAACGATCTAACTCGGATGAGTTCACTGTTAGAAGTGTTCTCTGAGCATCAGCCTGTAGGTTTCTTTCTCTGATTTACATCCAAGTTTGACTAAATGAATTTAGTCAGTTAGAAATAATTGACTTTAGAAATAACGATGTGGCTTTGCAAATAGAGAGGTCCGTGTGACATCTCAGGGTAGATATTAAAGTCAGAAGAACCAAAGCACAATCACAGTATTGATTTATGGTGGGAATTTTGCCTCTACTTTCACTGCTTTGTTTAGAGGGATTCTCTCTTGGACATTTTTCCTCAGCTTCTCATTCCCGTTGCACTCTTTGCTGTGCATTCACTAACTCGTCATGAACTTGCTTTTCCCAGACCCTTGCACTCTCATGATAAGGCTGATATTAAGCTCCACAGGGAGTTTTTATCATTCTTGAGTACAAGAAATGGAGTAAAGAACGTCATCCTCCTTCCTGCCTCAGCCGCTGCAAGGGTGGAATGAGGTAATGAACTCCACAGAGCAGAACCCTGATGACGTGCGTGACTTCTTTTCCAGAGATAACACCCCTGTCTGTGAGGCATCATCTGTGCAAATTCCAGGATGATCTGTCATCTAATTCCTCATATGAAGCCCAGAACCAGGGAGAAGTTTGGACACAAACTCTCTTCAGCCCTGTGGCACAGTAGAACGAGAGCATAAAAAACTTGCTGCTTGGCTGCCTAACTTCTGTTTTCAGTGGCAAAATGTGTGATAGCAGTTCCTCATATGAGCTGGGGAGGAAGAGGGGGATTCCTTTCTGTTTAAATTATGATTTCATTAAGCAGTATGAACAAAATGGATTAGAATAACTGATACTCTCAGTAGCAGCTATTTCCCACGTCCCAGATTCCCTGAGGAAAGCTGCATTAGTGACCTGGGAAGGTATCTGGGGATGAGACCTAGGGACCAGCACACAAGACTCCACTTTTTAAATGCTTTAATTCACACAAAACTTATGCTGTAGATAGAAATTGTCATCCTGCTCCTGGCAAGTATAGAATCATTTAGTTTAATTTCGTTTGAGATCAAGTCCAAGCATAAACTTTCCTTGCATGGACTACAGTGGGAACATTCCCTGGCTTTGAACTTCAGCGTGTTCCCCAGGAGGCAATCTCATAAAACAACAGGGACACTGGGGTGACTTGGGAGAAGTGCAGCACAAATCAGTAATGGCCTGGAGGGTTTTGTTTGCTTTTTGAAAAAAGAAATTGCATGAGTTTACAGTAACTGAGGGGAAACATGAAAGCATCTATGTTTCTGAAATTGGCTATGTCAATTCTAAGATCCTTATTTAAACAGGGATTTGATATCAAAAAGATATGCATACTAAGGAGAAAGGGGATTGGGAACATGAAAACAGAATCACTAGAGTGAAAATAAAGTGGAAATTCAATTTAATGACTAGGAGAAAAGAATATGAAAGTGGGGTTGCATAAACTGTGGCATGATCGATCAAATTGTTTCAGTTGTCATGTTTTGGTGCCCAGATGAATGTTTTGGCCGTTGATTCTGAATAACTATGCAGGGGAGGTGCTAAAAAAAGTCTCGGTAGTAAGAAGAATTGTGGTGAAATCAGGCTTTGGGCTCAGTGTCTTTGTGCAAAACTTCCTGGTGGAAAATCTCCACCTTAAAAAACTAAGCTAATACATGGTTGCCTGTAAGAATTGTGCACTGGCACAGGCTCTCTTTGGCCAGCCATACACAGGCTGTTCCTTCTGCCTCTCTGAGTTCATTGACATCATGGTGTGTAATGTAGGGCCATGAGGTGACCAGGCTTGAGAAATGCTTTTGTGGCTCTGAAACTCATTTACCACAAGTCATTTAAACCACAAAGCCTGCTGAGAGTAAGCTATTTGTGTTAAAATAGCTTTTTCTCTGTTGTCTTGTGGGGTTTTTTTATATCTATTTAAAAAGATGATGCATCCTAGCAGCAGCGTGAAGTAGGAATTGGGTGCCTCTTTCCTAACAGGCTCAGTTCCTGTGAGCTGGAACTCCTGGAAGCTGCTGAGTGTCATTCTTGTTGCATTATCACCTTCCATAATCATGTCATTAGTGACTGTGGTGTCGTTTAAGTGCCCTGATTCTCTCTGCTCTCTGTGGAGACCATTTGTCAAGGGGCCAAACCTCTCTAGATTAAAGTCTCTTGCTATTCACAGATGTATTGTGAAAACACAGAACTTTAAGAGGCACTTAACCCATGATCATTAGAATTGGGGATTATTGTTTCTGCCACACACACTCTCTCCAGAGGGGAAGGAATTGCTACCATGTTAATGAATATGGTTTGCTTAAAAGAACTATTTTCATGCCTTTTCCAACCACTACACACCCTTCCTGTGGCTCTTTCTTCCAGTGCATATTCGTGGTTATTCTATTCAAAGTTATGTTTGGTTGAACAGGACCTCTTTGGGATCCACCACTTGTTGAAGATCCACCATCTCTTACAGTAAAGCTGTGTGGTTGTTGTAGAAGAGTGCTAGCTAGGAGGAGACAAGGAGGGTCCTAGAACTGATGGAGGGAAATGGCAGCTGTACCTCTGAAGATGTTTGTGTTTCATGTATTCTTGAGCTGTGCTTTCAAGCCATTGCATTGTATGACCTACCTGTGGCAGTGGCAGTGCCCCAGCTATGGATCAAGGCAGCTCTTCATGGAGCTGAGATGCAAAAGCTTAGGGAGGAAAATAAAGCTGTTGCAGTATTTGCTGTTTGTAGAGTAATTATAGCAAGAGACTGCTGGGCTGGTAGTTTGGCAGTGGGTGTAATATAAAGCTCTTTATCCTTTTGTGTTCAGTTTAAACTAAGACTAATACCAGCTTTTTGTTTACGAATTTGTGGCTTTCTTTTTCTCATAGGAATTCACATTCCTTTCCTTTCTATGCTAGGCAGTATTTCCTCCAAGCCCTCCTTGTTCTCAAGCCCTGTTCCATGCTGTTAGCCCCTGCTTTTTCTGATGCTTTTTTGCCTTGCTTGCTGGCTGGATGAGATCCAGCACGGATTAAGTGTGACCCAAAGATGCACAAAGATGGACATAACATATTCCCTGTGGTCAGGTGGTCATGGGACCATTCTCCTTTGGGAGATGGACTCTGCTGGGTCACACAGCCAGAATGGCAATTTTTGGACTGCTCGTGCATCAAGCAGGTGCATTCCTAGGGCTGCACTTTGTGAGGACCTGCTTTATAGGAGATCCCAAAGCTCCTTCATGGCCAGTTGTGCTTTAACACGTCCGTGTTAAAGATTTCTTCCTTATTCTGGAAAATAAGGGTTATATTTAGAAACAAGAAGTCTGTTACTTCTTTGTATGTCATTAGTGTGAGGAGCACTAATGTAGACAGGACGTTCTCTGTCTACTTAAGCTTTAATCTTTTCTAACTGTCAGCTGAGCATTCTGCCTCACAGGCATCATTTGGACTGCAGAGAGTGAACAGAGCTGTGTAAATAATGTAAAAAAACTATATATATAAAATAATAAATGCTACCACAGTCCTCAGGGTTGGTGCTCAGGCTGGCAGTTCCAGCAAAGTTGATCCTTCACCAGAATTAGAGCTGAATTGGACAAAACCCAGGATCAACCCTCTGAACCTGGTCAGAATGTAATTCCTGGGACTTGGCTCGCTCCAACACTTCCTTTGACACCAGTATAATGGAGCTTAGTTTTAAAGCCTTGAGAATCCCAGCACAGCTGTGCCCTGTCCTAAGGAAATACAGAAGAGAACCCAGTGCTTTCTTAACCACCAGATGTGCACTTCCTACATTACTTTTTGTGTTTGTGTCAACAAGTAGCCTAAAACTGTTCCAGTACATTTCCAAGTTGTATCAATCTCTCTCTCAGGTTTCTGTCTAAACTAACCAGGTTTCTATCTAAATATTTCACTGGTCATGAGAAGGAGGTAGGCAGTGGCATTGCCTAATTCAGCAGTAACACTGAGGAGCAGATGAACAGGTTCACTTTTCTAAGCAAGGAGCTAAATCCCATCTGCTGTTCTGCACAGTTTATGTGCAGCCTGGAAAGGCTGGAATTCCCACAGTACTCTGGTCCTGGGAAGATTAACAGCAAAACAAATAACTCCTGGGCTGTGTGATGTGGGTCAAGAAAAACACTGCACAAAACCCCTCCAGATTTGCATGGCAGCCATCCATTCATTCTGAGTTCATGGCAGAGTCTCTGTTCTGGACAGGGCTGGGGAGATTTCCCTTGTGCCACGCCAACCTGTGTGCCTGAGATCAGAGCCTGCTGAGCCAGCAGGAAAAAGCATTGAGTCACACCAGTGACACAACCTCGTTTGCTCTGGTGAACAATGACACGTCCCCTGAAGTCCCAGCGCCAGCACTGCTCTTCTGAGAGGCTGCACAAGCTTACTGAGAGCTCTGTGTCCACAGCACTTGTTGCGTTTTGACATTTAGAAGCAGGATATATGAGCAATGGGTTTTTCCCAGGAAGTTATTAGTATGTTCTGTGAGCTTCTGAGAAGTGGATGAAGTTTCTGGTTCTCTCTTGTGTTTCTCTGGTCTTTGATGAAGAGGAGGATGTTGACTTTTCCTATCTGTACAAAAGTTGAAAGGAGTTTTGCTAATAGCTCTTGAGATGGGAGAGATTTTCCTGTGTTTAAATAAAAATTGACAGTACATTGGTGAGGAATTCTGCTCCCAAGTCTGCTATGGACCATCTTTGTGACCTTGGTAGTCTTACATTATAGCATTGCCTTGATCTTCCTAGGAGTTAAAATAGAGGTCATAGAACCATACAATTGAATGTAAACTCCAGTAATATTTGAAAAGATGCTCTGATAAAAAGGGCAATCTTGAGAGATTTTAATTCATGAAAATACAGGCTGAAAATGTCAAGATAGTCCCATTTTTTTCCAGAATCAGAGGCTGCTGGCCAGAGCCTGCTGAGCAAGCAAAAAAAAAGTGTTATTTTCCTAAATAAAAACACTTATGGCTGGATGTGTACATGCAGTTTCTCTGTATGTCCCAGCTGGACCCAGGGTTGGTGTCTGGAATTAAAATGCAGCAGCCAAATCTTGGCGTGTTGGGAATAACCAGGTTGATGACCAGTGTGCAAACCCCCCTCTCAGAGATGCCAGTGCACAAACGTGCTTCCCTGGCAGAGCCAAATAACTTGAGCCAAGCTCTACCTTTTTTCACACAGAGGGCTTTGTCCTGTAAACAAATACAAGTCTCTTGGTTGGAGGGATAAAATAAATGCAGCTCTCTCATGCGTAACTTTCTATCCTGCTGGGTAATTTTAAAAATAGCATTTCCATTCTGTCCATCCCAAAGTCCAAGACGCTTCCCTTGTGTTGCCTGGATGCACTGACAATCAGTGAAAGCACTGAATTGATTGGTCACCAGCTGGAACAGCTCCAAACTGGGAATTTAACTGGCTGACAGCTGGGCCCTGCTGCTGGTCCACCAGCAAAGGTTACTACCTCTCCCCACCTTGTTTCCATCCTCTACCCTGAGCCTGCTGCAGTCTGCAGCCTGCCCCTCTGCCCAGGAATTCCAGGACATGCCTAATCTCTGAATTCTCAATACAGATAATGAGAAAGAGCTGTGGGAGCAGCCAGTGTGGTCATTAGCAATTCTGCACCAGGGCTCCAGGCAGGAAGTAGCTGTGCTGCTGTCTTGGACACAGAGTGGAGCTAATTCCTCCGCTGCTCTCTCCCTCCCCTCCTCCTCAGAGTATCTGTGTGGTCCTTGGAGCTGTGCTGCTGCATCTTCACTGCTGCAGCCTTGGGAACGAAGGGACTCAGCCCAGTCTGTTTCTTCTCTGTGGCATTCAGCAGTGGTGTCGTTTGTAGGAACTGGTGAGAAAACTGATGGAAGTGGCGGTTGTGTGGCAAGCAGGGAGCTGCCTTTCAGCAGGTGAGCATAACAAGGGTCATTTAGGCTGAAGAGCACAAGAGACTTGCGGAGCAAAGCCCAGAACTCATCTAATCGCATCTAATGTGATTATTTCAAGAGGGAGAACTCCTCAGTCCGTGGTCTTGCTGTGTAATCCACCTCTGCCTCTCCAGACAGAACTGACTCTTGCTCTGCCTTCTCACGGAATGTGAGTGGTGGAAATTACAGAAATACCAGTCACACTTGATAAATATCTTTTGTCACCATTACCTCATCTCTGAAATGACCCAGACGCGTCCATAAAATTGCTTCTGCTTAGAGCAGCTCTCATTTGGTCCTGTATGTTTGCGTAACAAACTGCCAGCTCCCTGTAAGCTCAGTTTTACACGTTTTCTCTCTCTCTTGCGCAAAGCCATAAATCAAGACCCAAACTGAGGAATATGTACAAACCCCTGTAACTTTACTAACCTTTAGTGAGACCTTTGAAGTAGGTTACTTCTAGTAATGAGGATGTCATGGAGTTATCTGCATTCAAAACAGCTCACATTATTTGCTAGGAAAGGTTCAAATTCATGCGCTGTGTGTTACATGCTGTGCCAGCAGCTACCCTCAGCCATTGTTCACTAGAACTTGTTTTCATTATAAAAAGTCAGTCTTTATATATAAAAATGCAAATAAAAGGAGCAGTAGACCTGAAGGCACAAAGAGAGGCTGTTTGGCTCCCTAGGCAGGTTGGTTACTCACTGTATGGTTCCAGGGATGGCTTCAGTGTCAGCAGGATCTTGCCTTGCAAGCAAAGGAAGTGGGAGGTTCCATAATTACTTTCTCACTATTACCTTAACTGTCTCCCCTTTGCTACTACTTTCATTTTTTATTCTCATGACAACTTCAGCTATTTCAGCACCACCTCTCTCTTGTAACCACAGTACCAGAACTAAGCTGCCGTGGAGAGGTCCTGAACCACAGGAAGAAAGAGCTGAGTTTGAAGAGTGCACAGATCATTTTAGAATGGCTTTGCAGTTCACTCTGAATGATGTCTGTAGGACAACTCCTGTCCAGATGAGCTTGTTTTAAACACAGAATTTTAGAGAGCATCATTCCACCTATTCTTGCCAGTCTGCCTCAGGTAGGAAAGTTAGTATAAGAAAATTGGATCTGCCTGACTTTTTGGTATCTTCTCTGGCTTTTGAGACTGAACTAGTTGGGAGCTGAAACATCTTTGTGTAGGATGCATAATATCCTTTTTAAATTTCCTCTATTTAAATGTCTCTGCTCTATGTGAATTCTGTAGCAAATTGATGTTTGATGCTTTTGCAAAAAAAAAAATACAGCCATAAATCCTCTAATATCTTGTGTTTGCTAAAGGGCTCATTAATTCACACTTACTGAAGCAGATGATGAATGGTAAGCCCGAAGCAGCACCTGTGGCAGCAGTGGAGGAAGGAGCAAACAGAACCTAGAAATGTGATGGGAAGCAGGGATTCTTTATAAAAAGAAATGTAGTAAATAGCATGACTTTTGAAGAGCTGGCATCAGTTCCTTTTCAGTTCATAGTGCTGTTGTTACATGATTTAACTGCATTTTCAGAGAGCATTTTGTGATCTGAGCTCTGTTGTTCCATGCATGTGTAATCAGCAATAAGATGCATGGCTTACTGACATGCTGAGAGAAGCATTAGAAATATGGATTATGGGATAGAAACACAAAGTTTCAAAGAAATTTAAAGCAATTCTTATGGAGACTGCAGCTGCCTGAACCATTTGAGCCAGGGATATTAATACAGCCTGGAGGATAGGAGGTCACCTGGCTTCCTTCCCAGTCTTGGCTACCCACTTAATCTCCATACAGTACACAGCATTGCTCTTTTGATTTCTTTTAATCAAAAGGCCTTACTTTATTCTGTATTCCATTTAAAAGAAAAAGATTGGTAAGAGAATTCAGAAAGGTTCCTGGCAGTAGATGGACTCAATGTGATATGCAAATCACTTTAGACTTGCAGCTCCCCATTGAGAATAGCTGTGTGCAGTTGTCATCTGGGTGCACCCTGCAATTACAGAAGAATCCAGGCAGCCTTTAATTTCAGGCATTCATGCCTTTCATCCCTGTTAACTGGACCTGACCACACTTCTCATTCACCCATGTTTCCAGTAGATTGCGCAGATGTTTCGTATCTTTGCTGGAGCATTTCAGATGAACTGGAGTGTTTTGTTTGTTCAGAAGGCTCGGTCGTGCTAAAAGGAGCCATCCTCCCCTCATGTTGCTTCTTAGGAAGTGTTTAGAACTTGCCCACTTAGAGCCTGAAGATTCCTATGAATAGAACCTCTTTGGCTGAACCTTGTTAACCTTGCCCCAGCCAGTCAGGGTGTAATAAATCAAATTAGATCTGCAGTTTCGTGCAGCTGTTGTTAAAGATGGGTAGGTTTGGGTCCTCTTTTGCAAGTTGCCTTTCAAGGTACCTTGATCCATTTTGTATCAGAAAGGGCAGAGTTCAGATGTGCAGAGCTGTGGCTCCTGTTCAGACGTGTGTTTAAATATATCCACTTAAAAACACGGAGCTGTTCAAGAGGAGCTGTGGGGGTGTGGGTAGTGATGAGCTGGAGGGACAGCAGGAAGCTGAGCCACTTGAAGGAGAGCTGCTATTAAAAACAAGGCAATTCCCTTTTATTTACTCAATATATTTATTTTAAAGTGTTTTAAGTTTTTATTTTGCGTGGGCTGAACCTCCACGATCAGCCACCCTGGCAGGCTCCTGGTGTGCCACTCCACACCAGAGACTTGGGAGAGGCAGGAGGGGATGTTGGATGCTGAGGGAAGGGTGGGAATAATGATGCTCAGGTCGTATTTATTGCAGGCTTTCTTCCACAGAGTTCCAGGCTAGCTTCAAGCTGATTCATGTCTGTAATTGATAATTCTGGGTCTCAGGGAGAAAATTATGACTCAGAGAGCCGTTGCTGTGGGCACAGTAATGTGTGCATAGTGGGAATATCTTGTATCAGGATTTTAACGTACTCAGAATGTAACGAAGAGTGCATGATGTCATTGTTGCTTTTTGCTTGGAGTCAAAGATCGAGTGAAATCTAATGGGGTGGTGTTTTTTCCCTCAGACAAACAAAGAATTGTTTTTAGTGAGAACAGATCACACAGATTTCCCTGGGTGTCTTTACCATGGCTCTCTGAGGGCTCTGTTATCTGCAGGCAAAGGTCCTGTTCCCAGGATGGGGGGCTAAGGTTAATCACTTCCAGGTGTTTTGTGTCTTTTGGGCTTGACTTGACACTAATATCCTAGATAGTACATTTGTTATCTAAATAACATTGCCTGGATATTTCTTTTTTTTTTTTAATTTTATTTAACGTTCATAGAAACAAACCATACTGGGCACTTTGGTACTTTGATAGCTTTGCTCCCTGGTGTGCTCCCAGATCCCAGTCTCTGAACTTTCCCAGTGCACGTAGAGGAGTTCACTTGTGAGCTTGAAGAGAATTATTTTCACTGATGGGTGACACTGCAGGAGCGCTGAGGACAGACCCTGAGGTGCCAGCGACCACAGGATGTACTGTGGCCATATGACAGCAAATTTTTCCTCCCTTCCTGGTGAATGTTGCAACTCAGTTTGATGAGTCCCTGCTCCATTTTCCCATTTCTCCCTGCACTCATTCTGATGGTGCATCTTCCTCCTGAGCTGTGCCGTCCTTTCTGGGTGTCTCATGAGAAGCCACATGCAGTTTTTCAGAGCTCGGGGTGGGGGTTCCGCTGTGAGCGCGCTGGGACACAGAAATCACCCCCCTGCAGCTTGGAATTGTGCATTAACAACCAGCACGGGCACAAATAGCTCCCATATATTCAGGGACTGTGCGTTGAGGAATAGGGAGAGAGGTGTGGCAGCAAGACTGAGACGGGTTCCACTGCCAAAGTAATCAAGAGAAGGGAATAGTTTCCGAGGTGTTCATTCCCTAAATTGTTTTCCTTTTTTTTTTTTTTTTTTATGGCTTCAGGGGAGCCAGAGATCTTCCGAGAAATCAGAGTTGTCTCTATTTTGACTTAATTCCTCTTGGTGTGGTGGAGTGGGGAGGTATTACAAATAAAGCTGCAGTGTAGCAAAACACAGATCACTTTTCATTCATCATGTCCTTATATCCCAAACCGAAAAGTATCTGACACAGAAGCCGAGACGAAGTGCCAGGGAGAGGGGTTTATACTGTGTCTGAAATGGAAATGCCTTTGTTTAGAGAAAAAAAACCCCAAAATTCATTGATTCTTGTTAGATGTAAAAATGGAACTAAGTGGGCTTGAGTATGCCTCGGTATTTTCTGTTGTACTGTGAACTGAACAGTTGAGCTGAACCTTTGAACATTTGTTTTGGGTTTGCATTTAGGACAAAAATTCAGATTTGAGTTCGTTTTGGCTGTTGATTGTGGCAAACCACTCTGCAGTAGATCTCATCTGTAGTTCAAATATGGTCAGCAGAACCCCATCCTTGAACTTTCGCTTGTTTGTAAGACTTAGGTCCAAAAGTTTCTGAGGGTGACTGTCTTTACAATGCTGTTGGGGAGGTGAGGATTTTTGGACCTAGTTCTGATTGTTGTAGACATTAGCACTTTTATCTGTAGATACTGTGATTTGGGAAGAGGAGAAAGAGTTTTAGGTGTATTTAAAATTACAAAGGTAAGTCAAATTATTAAGCTGATGCTGGGATAGTGAAGCACTGTGTGAAGGAGCAGTTTTGTATCTCACATGTCTCGTAATAGCATCATGAAAATGAGGATAGATACAACATTCCCACACAAGCCTTGCCTTTTTGTCTAGTCCTGTTGCTTAACTAAGGCTCTGTTTGTTCCTGTTTCCATGGCCTTTGGCAGAGGGGAGGAACAACCTCCATTTTCCATTTCTATCCTACAATATAAAATGAGAATATTGGCATTTGATGATAGGCTATTTGCTGATAAAACATATTGGCCTCAGTAAAAACACTTCTGTAACTTGGCAGTCAGTCCTTTCCCACTAACTGCAGATTGATAAATAGAAAGGAACTTGTTTGTCTGAAACTTCAAGAAAGCAGAATAATCCAGCTCAGCCAATTCCATACACACAAAGTTGGACTTCCATGGTGCAACTTTATGGAATAGGCAGTGCCAAGGCAGCTTTCAGAGCAAATTATTTTTTTTCTTGTGATGGTGTTCAGCCAGTGCCTCATTTTTGTATTATCTCCACTGGCAGATGTTAACAGAGCCCAGTACAACGTGGTGGCTGGTGCAGTGTGGGGATGTCAGCTGCTTTCTGAGCCCATTAGAGTTGTAGATTTATTACAGCCAGAGTATTTTAACCTGAAATATTCTGTACTGCTTCAATTTAAGTCATGTTTGATTATGGTCATTTATTACTAATTTTAAATCCTGTCTGACTGGACCAAGTCCAGGTTGGACAACTAATCAGGGAGTCATCAGAAGGAAGGAGCACATGCTGAAATAATTCCTGTCTGGGTTTTAGTGTGCCTGCACTGGCTGTTGTATGAGAGATGCAGTAAAAGCCTCGTCTTTGGGGGAGTTTTGAAATAAACCAGGAAATAGCTAAATAAAGAAAATGAAGGGGCAAGGAGTGTGAACTGAAGCTGAGCACACAGGAGGATGTGGCTGCTGAGAAGATTTGGAGGTGACTGCACACCTGCTGTAGTGTGGGAGATGGTGCAGCTCCATCATGTCCCAGAGCCTCCCTGCTCCAGCACCTCTTGCTCTTCTGAGCTCTATCAGTTCACTGGTTGTTTTTAGCTGCTATTTGGAACTACAGCAGCAAGACTTAGCCATGGGAATTCCTTAGTGTGCTGGTGTGGCCAATCAGGGCAAACAGGAGCATCAGAAAGGTCACCTTGTTCACAGGAGCAGGACTGGGCCACGGGCCTGTTTTAACTGCAGCTGTGCCCCATGAGAGCATCCCAGGGAAGAACCCTGAGTGCACTCTGTACCCCCAGAAATCTTGTATTTTAAAGGAGTTCTCTGCAGATGGGCTGACTTTAAAATACCATTTTCTGGTTCTGTAGCCCCCATGGTTCTGGACCTCAGCTGTCATGAGCAGGGAAACTGGGCTTGCTCTGTGCACCCGAGTGCAGCTTTGTAGTAAGAGATGGGGCTGGCAAAGAACAATCCAAGTGTCTAGAAACAAGGAGAGAAAGATGCTTGTTGTCCATATAAACTCCCAACTCTATTAGACTATTTCTTTCCGAATGTTTCTTTTTCACTTCCCTCCTTTTGGAGCTGCCAGTGGTGGGAGTGTCACCACAGATATTTCTAGCTCAGCTCTGGGGTTCCATGGCTGCATAAAAACTATTGTTTGGAGAATTTCTTTGTTGTGTAGCACTGTTCAAGGATGGCTCATGTTTTCTCTTACAGAATATTGATATTACCAACTTCAGCAGCAGCTGGAGTGACGGGCTGGCCTTCTGTGCTCTCCTGCACACGTATTTGCCTGCACATATTCCTTACCAGGAGCTCAACAGCCAGGACAAAGTAAGTTGTGTTGTACATTTGCAGAATTCACAGTGAACAGAATGGATGAAAAGGGGAAGGAAACCAACAGTGAACTCCCAGAGAGAAATGCAGGGACTGCTGGGTGAAGAGTCAGTGACAAGTTGGCTGAGTCCAGCGGGTGCTGCAAATAAACACAAAGACAGGATCTATTACAGTAAGAATTATGTTATGTACAGGAATGCCTTATATTAGTTAACACCTCTGCAGAAACCTTTCACCTCATAGCAGAGACAGAATTTCAGTGGGGTTTTTTTCCCAGCTGTAATCAGTTTCACAACAATCTCTTTGTCAAAAACAGAGGGTGTCAGGCAGAAGTAGATGAGCTATTCAAAGACCAAGAACTTGTGAGTGTGCCTGACTAATCCAAAAAGGAGTCTGTATGCAAGTATGGAATCCAGTGGTTTAATTTTCAAATACACCTGCTCGTTTAAACTTACTGATTAACCAGATGCAAGGAAAGACTCAAGAACAGTGCTTTGATATTAATCATTTTGGACTTTTATTTCTACAGAAGAGAAATCTGCTGTTGGCATTTCAAGCTGCTGAAAGTGTGGGCATCAAACCCAGTCTGGTGAGTAACCTTTTAGCAAGGGAACATTTGCTGCACACACCATTCCAACACCTTTCCTTGTTGCCCTGTGGCCAGTCAGTGACCTTGCACTCAAAGTGTCGCACAGTGCTGGGGAAGGCTCCACCACCATCAGAAAGTTTAGTGTTAGGAGAACTTCCAGAAAGAATTTGTAGAATCACAGAATTATTACAATTTGAAGGAACTGCTGAAGGTCATCCAGTATTGAAATGAGGGTATGGATTATGTCCTTCTCTTGGATTAGTCATAGTTTTCTGAACAGACTTGCCTGTTACACCATTTTGTTGCCTTTTGTTTTAGTGCTTTAAGAAACAGAAAGATAATTTGTTAAACTGTTCAAAAAACCTTTTCCAGAATTAATTATATGAGAAGGAAGAGAGAAGTTTAATATGAAGGGAAAACCATTATGGGGTTCATGAGCTAGATACAGAAGCAAAGAAGCAGCCACTTAAATGGCATTATATAGAGAACTGATCTTTGCAGATGGAAGAAACCTTTCAGATTGTAGAATGCATTAACAAATTTCAGGATTGCACTTGGCCAGTGGATCATTCCAATGGCCCTTTAAGTACGTGGCTTTAAGGGGCTCTGGAGTGGAAGCAGAAGTGCTCAGTGGGCTCAGCTGCCCAGAGGAGCCATGGTGGGGTTGCCTGAGCGTGGTGCTGTGTCTGTGCAGGAGCTCAGCGAGATGATGTACACGGACCGGCCCGACTGGCAGAGCGTGATGCAGTACGTGGCCCAGATCTACAAGTACTTCGAGACCTGAGCTGCAGAGCAAGAGCTGGACAGAAGTGGGGAAGAGAACAAAGAATGCTACAGATGCACTCGATCACTTTAAAAACCCGCTTGCTCCTCTTCCACAACCAACCTAAGCTCTTAGTGTGAAAGGAAGCTCTTCCGTAGTTTTGATTCCATCTGGGACTGCAACCAAATAACTCCCTGTTGTCCATCTTTGCAAACCAAATCCATTGGTAAGTTTACTCCCACATGGAAATTGCAAAGCGTTTTCAAGCACACATGGGATGTTTCTGAAGAGGATCCCTTGGGCTAACAACGTTTGCCTCGACAGGAGACCTGCTACACAGTGAAGTTTCAAGTCAATGTGGACTATGCTGGCACTCAAAGGAGGCTGGGAGATTAATATTAATAGAAAAGCTCACAAAAATGCTCTTCTTGCCAAGACGTGCTTAACTCATCCCAAGTACATGTTGTTTTCTTGCCTCAATATATTTTATAAAACACCTTGACAGATGCACTTAGGTTGTAGAACCTTAACCTGAGTTACTCTCACACATCTGACCCAATAACTGCACTGGTTTACTCATAGCATAACCAGCGGGATGGTAACAGGATCATTTGTAACTCAGAAACCACCCTCTGTTCGTCACCAGTTAGTGAAATAACTCTAAAAGATCCTGTTAGGTGCTGGGACTTCATTTCAGCTCAAACAGAAATAATCTCTGTGAGGAAAAATAGGTTTATTACTCCCAACTTCATTACTTGATTACTCCGGGAAGCCAGAGCTCGGTTTCCCGGCTGACTGTGCAGGCACAGTTATCACAGGAACATTGCAAATGCAATTTAATAGCTTTAGTTTGCAAGGTGCCAGTAATCAGGTGAGCAATACAGTGACATCTCATGTTTTTTGTGGAGTGAGTGGAGTAACTTCTTGCTTCTGTATTGCTCCTGTCTAGCCAGCACAGCTATGTCATTGGTGCCTAGAGGCAGGAATCTAGAGACAGCCTGTGCCCTGGGCCATGAAATACAATCCATAGGGCAACGCTACATGCTTGGAAATGATGTTATCCTGTTAAGGGACACAGTCATATGTCAGTACTAATGAAAGTTGCAACTTCACTCCACAAATTACAAACAACGTAACTGGAACCCGTCTCTGTGTCTCTGAAATCAGGCGCCACAGAGTGGCTTCCCACCTCAGTAATACTCTTAGGAAAATGTCTGATAGACACTGTTCAATGTCCATTATTCTGTTTCTCTTTTTTCACCTGATGAAGTTAATTTTTGTGTTTGTCTCCAAGGATGGCAGGATCCAACAGGCTGCTGGAATTGTTCTAGGAGCAGGGCTGGGAGAGCGTGTAAAGGCTGCCTGGCTGCTTTAGGGCGTGCTGGTAGGAGAAAGTTGGTGTTTAGTTAGTGTGTTTAACCCTGATGCTTTGTGGTCATTAGTCCCAGAGAGCTAGGGATCATTTCTCTCTTACAGAAAATACTAGTGCTCACTGCTCCTACCTCCTGGAAAAAGGCTCCTGAAATGGAAACAAGAGATTTTCACAGAACAAAATTGGTTTCAGGCTTTCAGGGGCTTTGCAGGTGGCTGATTTCAGCCTCTGGCTTCCCCATAGTGCTTTGTTGTTTGATTTGATTTTACTTTGTAATGCTCTTTAATTAATAAACAACTTATTTCAGACTTTGGCTTTCTCACAGCAAAATACAGGATTCAGGAATAGATGGTAGAGCCCAGGGCCAGGGAGTGCATTGAACCGAGAGGATGCTGGAGGAAGGCAATGTGTGCCTGTTCTGCAAGAGGAGAAAATTATCAGTTGCTCTTTTATTTAGAAATTTATTCTAATCCATTGCCCCTGGGAAAGTCCAGTTCCAATCTTTGGAGAGGCTGTGTGATAAAAATGGACAGGGGAATGCACTGACAGTGCCCCTGCATGCTGGGTGTCATCCTGTACTGTGAGAAAGCAGCTGTGAATGCTGCCACAGGCAGTTCCTTGCCAGGGGAGTCCTTTCTAGATGGAATTCACTCTCCAGGATTTCTCAGCACACTCTGTTCTCCATAGAGAACCCAGAATGAGTTGGTCTCCATGTTCTTAAATACAGGATAAGATGGAAGAGGTAAATTCTACTGAGCAGAGTTCTTTGAGGCACTAACACTGCACAGCTCCATTGCCTCGTGGATGCAGCAGCTCTTTTCCCTGGAGGTGTCCCTTGGCAGGGGTCCCAATTCTCCCCAACGGGCTGTAGTTCAAAGCTGTAGTGAAGTCAGCACAGAAAATTCCATATTTCTCAGTGGGCTTTGGATTGGGCACTTGCAGGGATGAGAAAAACACTTTTCATTCCCAGTGTCTGGTAAATATCTCAAAGTCAGAGTAAATGATGTAAAACAAGGGAATCTTAACCCTGTGGTCACTGGAAGGGTGTCCAGTGTGGCTCAGTGTCCACTGGCTGTGTGTTACCTCCTGTGTCAGCATCCTCTGCTCCGAGGGCTCTTCTGACACTGCTCTGTCTCTCCAAGGCTCACCTTACCCTTACAGACCATTCTGTGGGGTCCAGCAGCTTTTTTTCCCAAATGATTTGTGCAAAGCAATGTTTGTGTCATCTCTTTGCAGCTTGGTCTCACACTAACTCTACCCAATTCTAGTGGTATATTCCTGAATTTTTTGCTTAGCTAAGAGTTAGAGCACAGAGTTGTGGTCGGGAAGAAGATACTCAGTTTTACCTTTTCTTCAGTGTTACTGTTCTGTCCTCAAACCTGCAAAACATCTTATTTGGAAAAGCTGATACTTTGAGAGATGGTTTTCCAGATTATTTTTTTAAATTAAGGATTTTGTTTATTTGTTCATTCAACTGTTACAATATGGCAGGAGGGGGGTTCTTCCTTTTAAACCTTGCACAGTTACATTTCTAGACCTGGATTTTCACAGGTTGCTATTGTTTTTTCACGCGGCCTTAAAATCTCAATGTGAATTTAAATTTATCCTACTCGAGATGCTGCAGACTGGCCTGGTTTTCAGAGACTGTACAGGCCCTTGTAAGACATCTCAGACTGGAGCTGCAGAATTAAAGTTCAAGCTGCTTTTAAAGTTAGGGAGTTTAATTAAGCAAGAGGGTATATGGATAATTACATCATAGTCTTTATAGAAGTTCTGAGAATTCTCTGAAAATGTCCTGGATGTGATGGTATGACAAGGATGGTGTTGAGCAGTAGGTTTGCCTAAACTGCCTAAATCCTTTCTGACTTTGCCTCTTAGGAGTAATGGATCTTTCCCTGGTGTGCAGGCAGGTAAACCTCTTCCCTTGCTCCCTGAATTGTCACTGCTAGGCACCACCTGCACCTGCTTCTGGGTGTACCTGGGGGGTCTGTGGGAACCAAACAGCTGATTTGGGATGAGCACGTGAGAAGAATGGTTAGGAAGGGGGTTTCAGTGACATTCCATGGAGGGATATGGCAGCGTGTGACTGTTGTACTGTAGTGTCGGAGAGGAAAGGAGATTCAAGTGTGGGAGGTACAATCTGGCTCCTGGAATTTCGGGTGAGACAGAGAAGGTACAAATGGTTTCATGGCTTGGGAAGGTACAGAGGTGTGAGGAGCGAGCCCAGAGTCAGCCCTGTGAGAAGGTTTTCTGGAAGGGCTGAGGAGCTGTTTCAGAAAGTTCCTGGTGAGACTTGAGGGAGAGCCCAGCGTGTGAGGAGAGGGACAGGGGACAGACACACCTGGGCCTCTGTGACAGCAAAGGACATGGGAGAGTCCATGTGGACTGTCAGCTTGAGGGGCATTCCTCCTAAGAGTGCAGCCTGGGGGGTCTCAGGAGGTGAGGAGGGGACACAGCACAGAGTTTGCTGCCTTTGCCAGGCTCCCCTTCCCCTGCCGGTGACAGTCGTGGCGGTGCAAAGGGGACAAAGACTTCCCAGTTCTTCCTGCACTGCAGCAAGGCAGCCGTGCTAAGCAGAGGGATTTTGGGCTTATGCAGGGTCCCTTTGAGTTTTGGCAGTTTTCTTTCTGTGATTTGAAGTTGGTTTTTTCAGGTTTTCTCTCTTGTTTTGTACATGCAGCGAGTTCTGTGCGAGCTTTCTGTCGGAACCAAGTGCACGCAGGCAGGATGATTGGTTCATCCTAGTTTGATTCCTGACCTGGAACTCTTCCAAAATCCACCTTTTTGCTTCCCTGACTTTCCCCCTTCCTTGGCAATGACCACACAAGCCTGGGCTTGTTGGTTTGTTCATACCTCCCTCATCCTGCTGTGCTGGGGGTACCAGCAGGGACTGACTGGGCCGGCTCTTGGCAAAGCTGAGCCTTGTGCATCAGATCACAGGCAGGGTCTGTATGGGATGAGATTATGCATTTTCCTGTCACAAGAGGGCTTTTGCCTAAAAAGACTCAGGGCGTGGAGCATTAAGACATTTTTAAACCCAGCAATAAGTTCTACTATGCTCAGCTGTGTTGGTTTATACCAACTCCAGTGCCATCGACGCTCGCTCACCGACACGGTGCAGAACCAGCTTCTCACTGAACTGCAAGTAACTTTTTTTTCTCAGCCGATGGTCTCTCCATTTTTGACTTGCACGTGTGCCAAGTCCCATTGGGCAGTGCTGGACACAATGTTTTTATTGACTGTTGGTCCAGGCTTGAGTTTGTCATACGGGATGATCACCTCTGACAGTTTTAGCTTTCCCTGTTGGGTACAGATGTTACATCGTAACCTAATTTATACAAAGAGCACATTAGACTGTACATACTAAGCACTGCGGATTTGGACATGCTAATATTTAAATATTAACATTATTAAAATGTATGATGCAAAAATCTGTGTAATATTTCTAATAAATCTTTTTCTGTTTCTGAGGTTTGTTGAAATGTTTCAGTTATCTCCATACAGTACAAAACCCAAAGTATCTCCCATCCCTGGGAGCGTTCAAGGCCAGTTTGGATGGAGCCCTGAGCAATCTGGTCTAGTGGAAGGTGAGATTTTTAGTGCTGGGCATTAAATGATGCTCCCAGGCTCTGCTGTCTCTTTTCAGAATACACTCCTGGTGCTTTGATTCATTCGTGGGGAAATCTGGATTCTCTGTGGAGATTGCCAGTGAGTGATATCCATGGATAGGTTTGGTTCAGCAAGAGACTGAAAATGAAAGCTGAGGCCAATGTTTTCCCGGGATGATTTGTGGGTGGTTGTAGGTGGGGTGAGATGACAAGATCCAGGGCTGCTTTGTGGCTCAGTGTGCTTTCAGTGGCTCCTGATGCTTGGGGAACGTGGATTGGCGTGGAAACAGTAATTCCTGACTGGTGAAAGATGGAAGCCAGAACAGATGGAAGAGAAGCATAAGCAATGTGAGTAAAATAAAGAGTCTTCCAGATGGGCTGCAAAGGTCAGAACCAGGTGGCTGAAGCCACACAGAATTATTCAGAGTTTGATACTGGAATGGAGCAGGACCCTGGAGTAAATGTCACCCGGGAGAGTCAGATGATGGGGCAGTCACTGGTTTTATTGAGCATAACAGGAAGAAAATGAAGCTGTAAAATGCCAGCGTGGGTAAACATTATTCACATATCCAGAAAATGAACTGCTGTCCCTTCTTAAGTACACATCAATGACCGAGGCTTCATCCTCACCCCCTCAGCAAGAGTTTAAGCTGATTAAAGAGAAAGTAACAAGATTGAGAGAGTTAACGTGGGAGCAAATGCCTTTCTTAACCTGCTCCACACAGACAGCTGCACACCTTCTGTGCAAAGCTCCGTGTTGCCACTTCTCTTGGCTTACAAAAAAAGAATTTATAGCAGTTCAAACCTTTGTTCCACCTTGATGTGCTGTAACTTTTGCCTCCTCAGGCAGCTCATCCTTTCTCTCACAGGAAGCCACTCCCAGGCTCTAATCGTGGAGACAAAGGAACTCCCCAGGTGAGCGATTCGTCAGGACATTCCCAACATTCTCCCAACAGGATCAAACTCCTGGGAAGTGAGGCTGCAACCATGACTCTGCTCAGGGTTTTTTTCAGTTATAAAACGTTTGTTATTTTCCTTGCCCAAATTTAAACTACAGCCAGGGCAGGTCCAGTGAAAGCCATGAGTGAAAGTGTTCGGTCCAGGCAACCCGAATATGTCTGAATAAAAATAATTTATTAATAAATAATAATCTCTGCACAGCTCAGCCCTGGAGAGCACTTCTGGGAAGGGAGACTTCTGTCTGAGGCTTGCAGAGGGGTTAATAATATTAATAATAAATAATTGCCAGGGGATAGTGCAGGCCGGTTCTTCCCTTCAGCTGTGATTAGACATTGCTTTCAGAGGGACTGAGCTCAGAGGGTTTCTGTTTTGCAAGGATGGGAACCACACCAGCCGAGTTCTTGGGCTTTAACAGCACCAGGTTTCCTTTTGCCAGTGGTTGTGGAGCCTGAACAAAACAAAATCCTCATCTGTGATGGAGCAATCCAACAGGAGCTGTGATGTTGGGCTTCAGACGGGTTTGGAGTGCAGATTCGGTATTTGCTGGCAGCTGCCTGGGGACAGGAAGGTTGGTCCTGCCTCTGCACTTGCTCATTTGAATTTTTGTCTGTATTCTGCAGTTTCCCTTCACCACAGCTAAGCTGCTCTTTAACCCCTGGGTGACCTGCCTGGCCCTGCCTGTGAAAGGAGCCTGATTTTTGGGGATTTGAAGTGGTTTTCAGAGCTCTGGCTGGGACCTGGAATACCACAGGTTTCTGCCTAAGTCCTCTGACAGCCACAGATAATCTCAATAAATAGTAATAACAGATATTTATGAATCATGAGCTCATCTTGCACAGAGAAAGCCGGCTGAGGGATTTGAATTAAATCTTGCTTTTCTCTAGTATTTGAGCATAATTCTGTATTCAGAGCGGTTGTGTTGCACCCATTCAAGTCCTTTCATTGCAGTCAGTTGGAGCTCCAAGTGTCACATCTGTCTATGAACCTGAATAGCTTTAGAGGCTTGGGGTGAGGACTCATTTCCCTGATGTCAGGGCTTGGCAGGGAGCAGAATCACTTCTCCTTTTGCTGTGAAGTGTTGATTGGAAGTGAAGAGGACACTCAGCAAGATCTGGGGGTCTGAACTCGTGAAGGTTCTGCCCAGGAAGCAGCTCAGCTCTGAATGAAGCAATCACAGGTTGTTTGAATTGCAAAGGGCATCAGGGCCCGTCCAGCCTCACCAGGGCTGATGTTGGCCTGGAAACACAAAGCTTCCCATCGATTTCTCAGGGAAATTGGCTGTACCAGCTCCACCAGCATAAAGGAGACACTGGGCCCAGCACCCACTGGGAGCCCCGTGCAGGGCTCAGCACTGTTGGGGCTTGAGCAGCAGCTTTTCTTCACAAATCCTGCTGGAAGAGGCACTTGGCTTTCCACCCCAGAAGCTGGTTAGTACACAAAACCAAACACGGAGAAAAATGAAAAGTTTCTTCAAAATGATGTTCTCATACCTTGGCCTCCGCTCAGCCAAAATCCTTCCTTTTTAATTGAACCGCTTTGGTGGAGCCGTTTATGGTTTAATTTTTTTTTCAGTCTTGTGGTGACTTCTTTGTTTTCTAATGAAACCATTTCTAAAGAATTCACACACCTGCATTGTTTCGAGATGAGTTCTTGCAGATAATTTAAAGCACTGGTTTGAGATTCCAGGATAATACACAATAATTATCTGGCAATGACCCTGGGGACTAGGAAAATCCAAGTTTGTTCATCTGCAGTTTACGATCTTAACGTCGTTTTTCTGTTTGGTTTTCCAAGGGTTTTGCCGAATGATTGAAATCTTCAGTATGGAAATAGCTTTCCCTGGAATTTGGCTCTTTCCTTTCCATCTCTTCCAGCAAAATGCCTGCAGCCCTACAGCTACAAACCTCACCTTGGGCCATTCCTCTCCTCATAACTTAATTCAGAGCTCATCAGGAGCCTTTGACATGCTAATGCTCAGCACGGTGTGGGCAATAAACATTGCAAAGGTATCATTGCCTGCATAACCGAGTTCTCCAAAAACATCCATTCCTTTCACCTGCCTTGGGCAGACCGAGCAGTTCAGCCTGTCGCTGGCAGCACCATTTTGAAGACGGTTTTCGTACCTGCTGCATGGTTTAGGGGTTGTGTTGTGTCTTGGGAATCCTTTCTGGGAGTCAGGCTCAGGACGGGCTGTGTCTTGTCCTGCCAAGCAGCTCAGAAGTACCAGTGGAGGCTTCAGTGGGAACGGGGATGGGGCCGGGAGGCAGTGCCAGCGCTGCCGGGCTGGTGCCAATGCCTCTGTCTCTCCTGATTTCCCGTTCCCCCGTGTCGTGGGCAGTTTGGGGGTGGAGCTGCCCTCCATGGGAAGGGGTGGATGGCAGCTCCTCTGCTTGCAAAGGTGCCGGTGCTGGGCTGATGCCCTGCACCACTCAAGAGCCAGTTCTGCCCACGACTGCGGCACCTACATGTGCGACACTTACACTAAATGTGCCTGGAGCAGCAGGACAGATGAACTTTTTGTATGGCATCCACCTTTATTTTTGATAGCCAGAAGATGTCTGTGTCCCTTTGCAGCAGAGATGCTCCCACTTCAGTGCTTGTTCTTTAACTCTGTGGGCTTAGAGAGTAAAAATCATTGTTGAGGTTGCTGAGGAGTGTCCGAGCTGGCAAATCTGGCTGCGGGACCGGCGAGAACATCTCGGCTCTCACGGGCTCGGGAGCTTTTCTTTGTATTCAGAGCCTTGCCCCCGTGGGCTGGCCGGGCCCCTCGCTGGGTGTGTGTGCAGGGATGTGTTAGTGGGGCTCCTCTCCAGCCCTTTGTGGCCGGGCCAAGAGCGCTGGAGGTGTGAAGGCAGAGGTTGCTCGGGAAGTCCTCGGTGCAGCCGGAGGCTGCGCGGAGGCCGCGCTCAGGAGAGATCACAGGGGCTGCAGGAAGAGCTCGGCCTCCGAGGCGGCAGCTCCGCTCCCCCGGGACGGCAGCGACAGAAGGAACAGCACGTACGAGGCTGGAGGGCTCCTGCCAAGCCGCGGGGACAGCGGCTGTGGCCGCTCCAGGGTGCCGCTCCCATCTCCCAGCGCAGCGCCGTTCGCGGCGTGGGATCCGTTTCCATCGGTTTCCCTCGGAACAAAGGAGCCGGGGCAGTTCTCGCACTTGAAAGCGGCGGATTGGGGCTGCTGCTGTTCCCTACGTGAGTGTTGGGAGGCGAATCCCTGGAGGGAAGTGGAATCCAGGAAAATAATAGTAGTGGTGATTCATCTGACATCTTGAGCATCCAGCAGTGCTCCGGTGCTGCCATGGTGCTGTTGCACTCCAATTCTTGAATTCTTCGTCATCCATCAGGCTGCCGGCTCTGGGCTGTGTTTACCTCGATGGTTCTGTGATTTCCTTGCTCCTTTATGGATTCCAGAATATAAATTTGCACCCTCTCACCTGTGGATCCCCTGAGCCCCAGGAGCTGCAGGGTTTCACAGTGCTCAGGTCGTTGCTCCACAAGGCAGCACGTTCAGCTGGTGTTTCATGGTAGGGTGTGCGATGCCAGATATTTTAAGAGGGCTCAAAGAGCACAGCTGGAGGGCAGGATCTGGGAATGGGCTCATCCTGTTCTTCCTGGCAGCAGGATTTAACCACGTTCTGTTCAACAGAGCTGAGCACGCTTGTCCTTGGCTCCCCTTGCAGGAGTTGTGTTGGGAGTAAGTTCAGTTGCACCAGTTACTGCCAGAATAAACCGCTGGACCTTGGCACAGGCTCTGCTGCTTTGGAGAGCCATGAATCTCCGTGTAATGCAAAATGCACAATACTCAGTGCCTCACTACCTGTCTCACAGAGACCTTGCCCAAACAACCTACTCATCAGAACCTGAAATAATGGTTTCTCTGTCCGTGTCTGACTTGATAAACCACAGTTTCCCTGGGCTCAGCCTGTAATAAGTGCTTCCATGATCGCAAAAGCAGATCTTTCTCTAATGAAATGTATCCACTGCTGAAAGTTAATTCTGGTTTTGCTGAGGTGCTGTAAAGCAGCAGAAGGTGGCTGTTAGCACACGTTCCTGCACTAGGAAAACAATGTGTGTAAAAACCCTGATGTAAATCCATTGCTTTGGGGGGAAAAGTGCTTTTCCGTGAGAGTTTACATGATTATAACAGGCTCTGCACCAGGGAAGCTGCACTCATCCCAAAATAATAAATAAACCAAACCAGTGTGGGCAAGTTCAGGATCCAGCCAGCACTGATGGAGCAGCCAGACCCGGGGCTGTGAGCCTTGAGCTCACCTCAAACTCTGCTGCTCCTTTCAGGGCACTTCCAGGCAAACACTGAGGTTTGAATCCCGGGAGTTATGGGCTTCCCAGTTAATGCCATCGTGGAATTGGTTCTTCCCTGTGACTGCAGGGTGCCTGGAATCCAAAGTGCAAAGGTGCTGGTGGGAGGGCAAAGGGCAGCAATGCTCCTACGTGCAGCTCCTTCTCTGTCCCCATCAAATTTCCATAGCTTTCCTTCAGCATGCTGGTCAGCTTTAAGCATCCTGCTCCTGAGATGTCCAACTTGATAAAAATGACTTTGTTCAATATGAATTAAGAGCCCCCCTTTGTATCTGTCTGACCCAAAGCATTGCTGGTCAGCGGGAGTGTTTCCATTTGCACTACCCCCACAGGAACCATTTCAATCCTATTTTTCCCATGTGTTTTCTGCTCTGATTTAACTCTGGATCCTTAGAAAGCATTCTCTTTCACAGGATTTCATTTCCAACTTTGTTTAAAAAAAAAAAAAAAAAACTCAATGGCAATTTCTTTTACTTTCTGTTTGCTACAGGAAGGTTTATTTTCTTTAATTGTTTGGATTTTTTCCCACTTTCTACCCTGGATTATTCCGTGCTGCTGGATGCTTCAGCAGTGGTGTGAAGTTCAATCTTGGCTCTGTGTTTTGATGGTGAACACGATATAAAGCATGAAACCTGCAATGAAAAGGTAAGCAGTTATTAAATTATATTTATCTTCACCTTCCCTGCTGGTTTAAGATCCACCAGAGCAGACAACCCCTTGCTTTTGTGATTGCATCAGGTTTAATTTTTTTTTAAGCTCCTTAGACCGAAACTCAACCACTTCAGCCCTGTGAGTAACAGCATTTGCTAATCCGTGGTATTTTGCCATTTCTTACATCAGGAAATGCCCCGCTGTGCCATAACCATCCGCAGACCGAGCGCTGCCAGGATTTTGTGAAATCTCTTACTTTGGGTCAGCACTCTGCTGGTGGCGAATTCTTTTTCTGGTGCGGCAACTCCGGTGTCCCGGAGCAGCAGCAGCAGCAGCAGCAGCAGCCGGAGCCCTCGAGTTTGGGGACAGCGAGGACAACTTTTTATTCCGAACTGAGCAAAGCCGTGCCCAGAACTTCCTGGGAGCCGCACACGCCGGGCTGGGGGGAGCGGGGCCGGGGCCGGGGGTGCGGGAGCGGGGCCGGGGGGAGCG